>JAJPUD010004452.1:38050-72271 GCA_023553655.1 Myrmecobius fasciatus
CTCTGTCCCTGTCTCTGAATCTGTCTGTCTCCCTCACCTTGAGTGCATCAGTTGCACTCTTTGGTCTTCAATTTATCATCTGAGATTTGAGGGCCTTGGACTAGATGATCTCAAATGTACCTTTCAGCTTTTGGTCATTAATAATTTTCAGCCATGGTCATTAATATTTATCTATTCTGGAAAATGGAGGGTTACAAATTCAGGAAAAAAGATATTCATGAATAAGTTGGTCATATTAAAGTCATGAGGACAAGCCATAAAGGCTGGAAGATAAGAGATACTCTCAAAATTGACAAGCTGGGATAGACAGGTTAGTGGCAGGGATACATGAAGGACTTTCCAAATAGAGGTGATTTGGAATCTGGTAATGATAATTCCTTAAAGAAAAAGAATCATGGGACAGGATTACAGACCTGAGAGAGAACAGGGGCTATACAAAAGTAGGACTAGGGTTAGAAAAGCTGCACAGCTATCTGGGACCCAACAACAAGCAGGGACCAAGGAGGGACACTAAGATTTTTTATAAATTTATATGGCAGTAATGTCAGAAATTTCAGCTCTTAGTGACATATGGTATCTAGTAATTATAGTTCAATGAGTATGTTGTCTTCAATGTTATTTATTATGGAATCTATGTCTACAAATTGTATGTCATTAAAATTCAGTGCAACAAACATCAAGTGACGGCTATGCAAAATGCTTTGGGAAAATGAAGAAAAACAAACACAAAAATGTTCCTCTATCAAGGATCTTGGTGTATTGGTTAAGTGAGGGTCGGGGGAAGGAATACAACAGTACACAAAAGATATACTGTGAGACAATTGGAAGAGGAAAGAACACTAGGAACTCAGGGGAAGCAGGGAAAGCTTCAGGGAGGAGGTAGCACCTGAGCAGAGGAGGGTTGAAAGTTTCTGATAGGTGAAGATGGAGATGGGGCTCTCTCACTGGATCCCTACAACCACTTTGTGTGGTAATGTGCTAGTTTTATTCTACTTTTAGAGATGAGGAAACTGAGCCTGAGAGATAGATGTTAAAGCACTTTTGCCCCTTGACACACAGATAGTAAGTGCCTGAGATAAGATTTGGACTTGGATTTGATTGACCTCCAAGTCCAGGCCTCTATTCACCACATCATCCAGCTGCCTCCTAAGTACATATCTAAGTACATGACTTTTCCCCAAAGCAGCCCCAAATCAGAAGTAGATTCAGCTTAAAATTCTTGTTTGTCAGATGGCTCCTAGCTATGACATTCTCCCTAGTCTCTGGGAGGCCACTAATAATTTACATTCCTCATTAATGGCAGTGGAATAAACACAACTGTGTTAGTAATACCTTGGTTCTTGATATACTTACTATATGAAGAAGTTAGAAATGACAAAGTCAGGAAATCAGGAATAGCAACTGGATTAGAACAATTCACAGAGAGAAAATTACTGAAAGTTATGTAGTCTTCAAAGCATTGTGGGATTCTTCTAAAAGATATCTCAATACCAAAAGAAGGGAAAAGAAAGATGATGTCACTTTGAGGACATCCATAACTACCTATTTTCTCATCTCCATAGAATCTTTATTAGAAAAAGTTACATGTGCAATGAAGGTGTTCTTGCAGAAAATATGAGAAGGGAACTGACAAGCTTTTACAAATCATCTTTTAAAGCAGAATTCCCCTTTACAATTGTACATCTGATTGAAAATTATAGGGAACATGAAATCTGGCTGTGTTTGTTGAAATAAAACACAACCTTGAAGATTTCTTTTCAGCAAAAATGTACTCTCTAGCATATGTCAAGATCTCAGAAGACTCCCAGATAAATGCAATGACAGAGAGAACTCTATTCAGCTGTCTCTGATTATTGGTGCTGTGATAAGCATGCAAGAGGGAGATATATATTGTTGATGATATCTGCCACAAAGAATATATTTTACAGTCCAAATGGAAGATTCTATATAGATAGTGATATCCTTCCCACATTCTTCTCTTGGTAAGTGACATTGTGCAAATCATATCAAACTTTAGACATGACATTTTAGGACTCCTCAGTAAGATCATCAATCATAGAGCAATGAGATCTATAATTACAAAATAAGATTTTAGTCTAAAAATCCATATAGGAAAAACCAAGTGGATGAAAACCTGTTCAGATTATAGCACAAAAATGGAAGATCAATTTATTGATTTGTGGCTGTTGTTATTCAGTCATTTCTAATTCTTCATGACCCCAGTGGGAGTTTTCTTGTGAAAGACACTGTAGTATTGGCCATTTTGTTGTCCAGTTCATTTTACTGATGAAAAAACTGAGGCAAACGGGGCTAAGTGGCTGGATTTGAATTCGAGTCCTCTTGATTCCAGGGCTAATGCTCTATTCATTGCACCACTTAAAGTCAGAACCTCAGAATAAACACTGCCAATGAAGAATAATTTGGGTCCAAAATTAAATAGGCAGAAGAGTCAATTGGATTGAATCTGGGAAATCACAACATCATTTTAATGATCCAAATCTGGTCCCTATCATAAAAATTCATCTTTTTAACAATAATATTTACCAGGTAACATATATGTATTTGTGATTTTTAGAATACCATGATCTCTCAAGACTTAAAGTTGCATATATTTGCTTGTAGGACAATGGTAAGCATAATCAATAGACATATTTCCAGGAATTGATTCCTGAAACTCAAAAAGTGATAAAATGCTTTGGAGGAAAGGATATAGGCAGACACATAGTTATGTGGGATAATAGATGGACATCCCAAGTATTGAACTGGTATCCATGAAATTAAAACTCCATGACCTGGAGTAAGGCTACCAGCTAATATGTTTGTCATATCCTTGTGAAAGTTTTATGAATCAAATGGGATGAGAAGGTACAGAAAGATAGCACTTACCACATAACTAAGTTCATGGATCCACCAAAACATTTAAGTGGATCTCAACTGTGCCTATATCACCCTTGATACTTACGGAGCATACTCCAGGCACACTTAATTGTACAAAATGGTGAGCTGAGTTCATACATGCATATATTCAAATGCAATGGAGGAATCCCTGCCTGCACTTCCTTCTCCTGTAAGTTGGAAGATTGATTTTAAAAATTCCTTTTTTTCATGGGACTTGGGTATTAGGCATTTAGACCTAGTCCAGCTCCCCTCATTTTACTGAGGAGCAGGACTAGACCCATTCAGATGAAGCCACACATCCAAAGCCAAGCAGATAATAAGTAGTAGAGCTTGAGTTTGTACTCTTGCCAGGCCCAAAGGCCTGGGTTCTTTCCATTAGACCAAGCTGCCATCTTCAATCAGTTTGGAATCCCCCCAAAATAGCTACAAAGGAACATCTTTGGCTACTCCAGTTCCATCCTGCAGAATGCTGTGATTGTGGTTTCACATCTCACCTACATGATAATTTCTTCATTCTTTGAGTATTGCGGAAGCCACCTAATTGTCCTCCCTGTCTCAAGTGTCTTTGAATTTCCAGTCCATCCTGTGCACCACTCCCTGATTAAGCTTCCTAAAATGCCCCTTTCATCATAGGAACATGGATTCAGAACTGGACATCTTAGTGTCATGGAACAAAAGGAGAAACTGAGGCCAGAAGGTTAAGTGACTTTTTTAGGGTCTCATAGCTAGAATGTGATAGAACTAGAATTTGAACCTGAATAACAAATCCAGCTCTCCTCCTCCTCTCTTTTCTTCTTTTTTCTTCTTCTTCCTCTTCTTCCTTCTTCTTCTTTTTCTCCTCCTCCTCCTCCTCCTGCTCTTCCTTCTCCTCCTCTTCCTCCACTATGCTGTTTTCTTTTCTTGTAATGCTTCAATGAATCTCCATTTATTCATAGGATAGAGTCCAAACTTTTGTCTCCTATTCAAGTCCTGTCAAATCCCATCTGCAATTAGATCTGAATTCAAATCCTGCATCAAAAACTTAGTAGCTGTGTGATCCTGAGTAAATTACTTAATGTCTGTTTCAGTTTTTGTGTCTGTAAAATGGAGATAGTAATAGCAAGCCCCTCTCAAGGTTGTGAGTATCACATGAGTTAACATATGTAATGGAATTAGCAAACCTTAAAGCATCATATAAAATTATTAATTATATTATTATTCCTAATGTTATGCTTTTGCATATACTATTCTTCCTCTTTAGACTATTACCCTCTTCCCGACGACATATCCCAATCATAAAGGCCATTCTTAAAGGCTCAGCTCTTTCTTCCTAACCACCCTAACCACTCCTTCCCACAAATAATTTCCTCTTCCTCTGACCTTATTGCTTAGCTTTTCATCTGGCACTTAGTCACATACAGCTTTTGTGCAATCCTAAAAAATAAGGGGGTTGGACTAAATGATCTTCAAAGTCCCTTCCTACTTCCCATTGCAGAATCCTTTTTCCTTTGATTTTGTCATGTAGGAAACACCTGAATTGCTCTTTAGCTTTTTCACATGTATTTCTTATCTCTCCCAAGTAGATTACTCCAAAGGACAGCAGGAAATCGTTCATAGTGCTATGCACATTATAGGGTTTCAACACATGTGTTGAATGAATAAAATAACAGATTTTAAGTTTATTTTTAAAAGAATTACCCTATTTAAAAAGAGTAAGGTACATACATCCAGGTGATTGGATTTCAGACATGGAACCAGATGTGGGAAGCTGCTGCTGCAATGTGAGCCCAGAATTAGAAATGAGGCCTCCTTCTTGTTGAAACCAATCACAGTGAGCCATCAGGAACAGAGTTTATGGTCCTGGAAGATGCGACTCACTATTGCATGAGGCATTTTTGTGGAGTTCAGGGTACTGGCTTAGAGATGGGAAATCTATGTTGGAAACCCTGACTCTAACACTTAGTGGAGTGAACAGGTCACTCATCTCCTGGGAGCCTTCCCTTCCTCCTCTGCAAAATAAAAGGATGATTATACTTGTACTACTTATCTCACAGGATTGTAGCATAAATTGCTTTGTGAGTCCTATTTAAGAACTTTCGGTGGCTCCCTATGGCCCTTAGGATGCCAAGTTGTTTAGCTTAGCATTCAAAGTCCTTCACGGTCTGACTTAAGGTTGATTTTTCAGGTTTATTATATATTATTCCTCTTAAAATCCTCTACCTTCTAGACAAGCTGGTCTATTTGGGTTTACTAAGCTTGGTCTTCCATCTCCCACCCACATGCCTTTACCTACAAAGCAATGCATTCTCATTTCATCTCAGAAGAATGAGTTTCCTTCCAGTCTACGTTCATGCATTTCCTTCTTACAAAAGCCTTTCATGACTCCACTAATCATTAGTACATGCTTTTCCCCTTCATATAGCATTTACTCAAATGCTATAATCCTTTAGTGCTTTGTAAATCTGTCAACTCCTTGAGGGCAGGGATTGAGGATTTGTCTCCTATGCCTTGTGCCTAGCATTTAGTAGACATCTGAGAAATTCTTATTGCATTAGTGTGGATTATAGAAACTTTGAGCCTTTATTGCAACAGTAGTATTTAAATAAAGCTTCAAGATTTACAAATACCTCATTTAAGTCTCATAATGATGCTGGGAGACAGAGATCATTATCCCCTCTTTTACATATGAGAAAACCGAGATTAAGTGATTTGCCTGAAGTCCCACAATTAGGAAGCATCTAAGTCAGGATTTGAACTCAGTTCTCTCTGTTTCCAGGTCTACTCTTACCCATTGCACCCCTTAGGTGCTATTATGATACACTCTACTACTAGAGTCACATTTTATGAGCAAAACATTGATTCTTGGAAAACTGATGAGTTGACAATAATTCATATTTCTGTAGCCTGTTAAGATTTAACCAAACCTTTTCCTTTCAATGAGATTCTTTTTAAATGATTCCATTGTATAGATGGGGAAACTGAGGCCCAGAAATGTAAAATGCATTGCCTAGGGTCACATAGAAAGTGCTGAAGTCATGATTCAAATGCAAGCCCTCGGCCTGTGACTAGTGTTTGTTACAGTCTGCTAGGCTGTCTCTCTGTCAAAGGAGATGTTCCCTTTTCCATGATCTGTAATGGCCATGATTCATGGTGCATTATCTCCAGTCCCCTACAGAGAAAAGGCAGATAGCTATTTGGTGTCATTGAGCTTTTTGTAGGTCACTACCAACAATCGTGCATGAAGAAAGCTTCTTTTCCTAACTGCAGAAAACAAGATTAACCCTGTGACTGCAGAAATCTTTCTGCTGCTGCTTATCATAGAAGAGAGTGACTAGCATTCATTAAGGAAATGAAGAGTTTGCAAAATATCAAAATATGTTTTGGAAATGCCATAGCTAGGATTGTAAAAAGGAAAGAGGCCACAGTGATTCTGAGCAGTGAAGAAGATGCTGATTTCCTCGTGGCTCATCTGGAAATATGGCAACCCCCTTCCTCGATCCCCAACATAATGTACCAAAACAAGCCCGCCTTCACAGACCATAATAGCCACTGTGCTTAATAAATAGTGCCTTAAGGTGTCCAAATGCTTTTGTATACATCATCTCATTTGAGTTCTAGAACAACTCTGAGAAGGAGACACTATCATTCTCCCCTCTACCCATTTTACAGATGAGAATACTGAGGGTCTATAGAATTTAAGTGACTTGCCACATAGCTAGTGTCCATAGCAGAAGGGGAACCCAAGTCCTCTTGATACTAAGTCTATTATGATGCTTTCTCTAGTATGGCACACTACAAGATTAGCAATTGACAGATATAAAGATCATTGATAAGACTATTGTTTCCTGTGTCCAAGATATCTCCCTTTGCCTGTTGTAGGACCCATCCACTAAAGTCCAACTCATGTCATCTCTTCTAGGGACCTTCCCCGATGACTTGCTATCCTCCCCATGCCAAAACCATAACAGGCTCCATGTGTTATTGATGATGATAAAAAGGTGCTGTTGTCAGGTCTCAGTGTCTGTGTGCCCTGAGAGTGCCAACGGCTCACTTTTTTGGAGGCTGTGAAATGAAAGCAGAGTTCCTAGAACTGGCCTTGAATCTAGGCTCTTCCACTTCTTACTATGTGATCTTTGGTCAAGTGTTCTGATCTCTCAGGGCCTCAGTATCTCCTCTGTAAAATGAGGGGATTGGAGTAAGGAGCTGCCTAAGAGCTATTTCAGCTCCAAAATCTGTGTTACTCAATAGTTATAGAACCCTTTCCTTCTGCATCTACTTAGAATCCTAGATTTTCTGAGCTAGAAGCAACCTCATATCTCATTTAGCCTGATAAGGGAGCTAGATAGTAAAGCAGATAAAGAGATGACCTAGAAGGAAGGAAGACGAGTTCAAGTCCCACTTCAGACATTTATTGGCCTTGTGACCCTGGGCAAATAACTCAACCTCTACTTGCCTCAGTTTCCCCATCTGTAAAATGGGAATGATAATGGGGTTATTGTGAAGATTAAATGAGATAATATTTGCAAAGCATTTTGCAAACCTTAAAGGATTATATAAATGCTAACTATTTATTCAAGAATCCTACTTATTTCTTTCCCAAATTAAAGTGAATGAAACTTTCTTTCTCTGATTCTGTCTTTGTCTCTCTCTATCTCTCTTTTTCTTTTTCTGCTTCTCTACCTCTCTCTTTCTATCTCTGTCTCTCTGTGTATCTCTCTATTTCTCTCTTTCTCTGTGTCTTTGTCTCTCTCTTTCCTCCTGTCTGTCTCTACTTTTGTCTCTGATTCTTTTTCTCTCTTCCTTTCTGTCTCTATCTCTGCCTCTCTCTCTTTTTCTCTTTCTTTCTGTCACTCTCTTTCTCTTCTGTCTCTCTGTGTATACATGCACTATAAATATGTATACACATAGATATGCATACATATATGCACATACAAACATATATGTATATTCATATACACATGAATACACAGATATGTATATATATGCATATATATGCATACATATCACTGTTTAAGAGTATTTTATTGTTTTTGTAAGATGCTAACATCCAAGGAGGATTTCATGCTTCTTATAGAGTCCAGGAAACATTAGATATTATTAAAGAGCCAGCAAGACCTGAATCCTTGGCCTTCAGGGTGATGAGGCCATGTGGAATGGGGAAATGGAGGCTGGATCTGGAATCTGAGGACCTGGTTAGTATGAGGGCCAGGATATTTCCCAGCCTGTGATCTTGAGCATGTGGAGTATCTTCAGTCTTAATCTGCTCTTTGGGAAAATGAAGGCTTTAGACCAAGATAAACTCCAAGGCCTTCTAGTTCTAAGTCCTACGTGCCCAGAGGCAGTTAGCCTAAACCTTGGTTGGGTCCTACCTCATATTTTTAGTAAGAAAAAAATGACCTAATTAGCCAGTCTGCCTAATTACCTGCCAGTCAATACAACTGTAACTGTCACCAAATATCCCACTAATAGACTTGGATCAATTGGTAATTGTAAGTGAAACAGAATGTCATTAATTATAATAATTAAATTCATGTGGCCCCTGTGCATGGATTTATGATGACGTGGGCTACCACTGTAAAACTTGTATTCCCTTAGGCATAGTGAAAACTGTTGGACTGGGATAAATTCCCCAAACTCTCAGCCATAATTAGCACCAAAACTTTTCTGAATGAAATGTTTTATCCCTTTGCTCCACCTAGCTGAATGCTTTTGGATTTCTCCATCATCCTATCAGGAACCTTATCAGCCCTGGAACTCATACCTCACCAATCCTAGGATTTCTCTGACTGGATGGCTGAGGAGGGAGCTCCTCCCCAAACTTCCAATTAAGGTGAGTGCTCAGGCCAGTCATCTTTTCTCTCCCATTTGGCTGTACTCTTTTGGACTTTCCCATTATGCCCCTATATACCTTTTCTCCTTTTCAGATTCCTTTTGTTTATTTTCTATCTGCCCCCTCCAATTAGATTGAAGACAGGGACTGTCCTTTTCTTGTATTTGTATTCTCAAGACTTCACAAGTAGTGGGTATTTAATAAATGTTTATTATTAATTAAGTCCTTCCTTTTCTAGATAGATGCATCATGGATGTTACACGATGCTAGATCTTATCTGTTAGAAACCTCTTTCTTGGAAGTAAAAGATTTCTTTCTAATAATGTGACCAATGTAGGTTGATGATTGGCAGCATTCCCTTGTCTAAGTGAACAAGATTGACTGAAGAGCTGTAAAGTGAGTGGAATGGACTTGATCAAGAGGCTTAATTACTCATGGTGCATATTATAAATTCATCAAAGATGTCATGATCAGTTGCAAAGATGCCAGCTGACCTTCTCTATTTACAGAAGGTTGAACTCTGTGATGAAAAACTTTTGGTTTTTAGGCCAAATCTGCAATATCTGTCATGGCAGCTCAAATTTCCTTTTATAGGAAGTCTGGATCCTGGTTCCCAAGTAGTACAGGGCCAAATTATGAACCACACAAGACACTTGTGAGATTTTGACCATCCTCCCTAGATATGTAATAGTCACAGGCACATACTGGATACTTAATAAGTATTTGTTTATTATTGATGGATTGACTTTCAGAGTCTTATCTGCCACCGTTTTTCTTAAACCTACTCATACACCAAACTCTAACTCTTGAAAAGACAGCCTATTCTTAGTAGCATAGATCAACACTAAAAATATTACAAAGTTAGCTCAGAGCCTTGTCTCTTCCCTATTTGGTGAGAGTGGAGCTCTAGCTCTGAAATTTCGAGTGTGTCCATATTGTCCTCACTCTTTGTAAACAAATGGCTTCAGGCCAGGAGATAAAATATAACTATACATATATATGCATAATTTAAAAATCAATTAGCCAGATAAATATTACACAGTAAAGAAAATAATTTGGATGACCAAATTGAATTCAACTAGTATTTATTGAATATTAACTTTTGAGAACAGAGCAGGACATTATGCTGAAGTTATGGGGTTGGGATGGAATGATGGAGTAGTTGAATAAGACCTAGTCCTTTTCCTTAAGGGGGTTACAAGCAAGTGGAGAGGATAAAAGAAGTACCAGCATATCTGTAGTAGGAAGTAGGATGTCACAGTACCATAAAAAAGAAGGAAATAAAATATACTGTTGACTTAGAAAAGAAGGATGGTTCATTGAGATGAGATGGGAAACACTTCCCAAAGGAATTAGTATTGAGTACAGACTTCAAGAATGGTAAGGATTTTTAACAGGTAGACATGCTGGGGTCAGAGAGAAAGTAAGCAAAGATCTGGAGAACTTGGGACTTACTTGGGGGATACTTTGACTGGAGTTTGCCTTATTCACAGGCAAATAATCATGACTTCTATTTCTAATTCTACCTTAGTCACTCATAAGACTCACCACAATCAAACACTGTTCTTCTTTCAAGATCCTAAACTCTGAAGTTTCCCTCACTGATCATCATTTCCTGAACTTCCACTTATCTCTTTGTCCTAAACCTATTCTCTGTCCTCAACTAGATGTCTAAGTTCCTTGATAAGCATTCTTCTAGAATTACTTTCCTTTCATCATAGTCTTGATTTTTAATTATTTCATGAAATAATTACTTTCTATTCTTCTATCCCTTTTTCTGCTGATGCTCAACCCTGAATCACTTGGCACTATTCATTATTCTTGTCTCCTACTCATGGGCTGCCTCTCTTGGGGAAAGTCAGGAAAGTGTATTGACTAGACTTACTACCAATTATGCTTTCTAAATTTAACTGGCTTATCCTTAACTCTATGATGGTTCTTTTATTTCCCTTTGATTGGCCCCTCATTACAGTCCTTGGTTATTGGTTAGTATTGGCTAGTATTACTCAATTTGAATTCTTTCTTCTCAAGTACCCAGATCCACCTCTACCCTCCCCTTTCTCAGCAGATATCCTTATTTTCTAATTAATTGTGGCCTTTGGGGAATCTAGCATGAGCTCCTTAATTTTTATCTTCCATATCTCAAAAACTCTCTACAATATGACTAATCCTCTACTTTGCTCCATCTCAGAGGGTTATGTGACTCTCCTCCTTGCTGAAGGTCAATGTCTCCATGTATATTATTGATCAAGTACTTTCCCTTTTCCACAGGGAATTTGCTTTCCTTTTTCTTTCTCATTTTCAATTTCTTCTTCTCTATTGGATTATTTCTTATTCTTGCAAATATTCTCAGGTTTCTCATATCTTTTGCTCATCCATGCACACAGTACACTCACCCACCCACAACCACACTCACCCACCATTATTCCCTTGACTGTGCCATCCCCATATGCCATCTTCCATTTCTCCTCCCCTCTCTGCTCAATTTCAAAACAGAGTAGTTTATGCTTACTGACTCTATTTCGTCTTCACTCACTTCTCAACCTTTTACAACCCCCTAAGTATCTAATAAGATACTTTTTCTCCTAAAGTCTAGCCTTGTCTTTACAACTACCTGATAGACACTTCTATTTCAATATCCTGTCCAAATATCAGACTAAATATATGTATATTTGGACATAATATTATTTTCCTTCCCTCTGTCTTCTGTTCCCAACTTACCTCTCTTCCCAACTTGCTTATTATTATTGATGCCATCATTATCCTTCTAATACCAAGGTTTGAAATCCTGAAGTTATTTTTGGTTCTTCTTTTCCCTCATCCCCTTCTTTGCCATTGATATTATAGAAGATCTTGAATTTATTGTTGTTTGTTTGGGTAGCTAGGAGGTACAGTGAAAAGAACATGAGCCTTGGAATCAGGAAGATTCACCTTCATGAGTTCAAATGTGGCCTCAGACATTTATTATCTGTGTGACCTTGGACAAACCATTTAATCTTATTTGCCTCAGTTCCTGGAAAAGGAAATGGCAAACCACTCCAGTAATTCTGCCAAGAAAACCCCAAAATGGGGTCATAGAGAGTCAGACATGACTGAAATAACAAGAAGTTATTAGTACCATAAAGTAGAAAGTTTTTTCAGTAACGGAGCCCTGGATAACAGCTTTGTTTTTAGCAAGTTTAATCTGGCAGCATTGTATAAAATGAATTGGCGTGGGAAGAAACTAGAGTTGGAGAGACCAATTTGGGAGTTATCTCAATAATCAAGGAAAGGGGTAATGAGAGTCTGATTTAGAGGGAATGGCAGTAACGCAGATGTGGAAGGGGGACAGATGTGGAAAGCATCATGAAGGTATATATTCATAACAATCCTGTGAAGTAAGTGTTAGAATTATCCCCATTGTATAGATGAAGAAGCTGAGACTCATTAAAGTTAAAGGTCACAAAATGAATAAATATCCGAGGCAAGATTCAAACTCAGGTCTTCCTGACTCCAATTCTAGTACTCTCTCCCCTATTCTATGCTGCCAGCTATGATGAGGATGATGATGATGATGATGATGATGACAACCATGACAATGATGACGACAAGGAAGAATGATGGTAGTGGATTGCAAAGCTGAAACTGACTCTTCCCAAGTCTAGTAATCATTCTATCACACTATTAAATTTGTTTTGATATACAATAATAACCAAGGAGCCAAATCCTTAAACCATTTTTTCCCAATATTTCAACAGATCAAGGTCTTCCTCTTCAGCATTTATCTATATATTAATATTTTAGGGAAAAACTCCAAGAACAAATAAGGTTCTCATTCTCATTAGAAGCAGATGACATCTGTGCAGTATTTATTCCTTTGTCTATGATGTCAAGAGACTGGTCATGTTTGTACAGCCACAATGAAACAGAGAAGTATTTGGTCACAATATAGGGGTTTCTACTCAGTTATTTAGTGTTGAAGGATCCAGATAGAATTTTGAGTAAAGCCCAAAGTCATTGGGTTGGGCACAATGCTCTATTTCTTGTTGACTGAATAGACAAATCTTTAGGAGAATGGCTTCCTGGAAATGCATCATCATTATAATACAAGTCTTGTCCCAATGTTTCTTCAGCATATCTGAAGTAAACAAAGGATCTCCATCCATTTTAACTTGGCTCTCTATTGTGATTTTTTTTTAAAATAACATTTCTGCTAGTAGGAGCAAAAGCTGAGCCCAGAAATGAAAAACACTAAGACTACAAAGTAATTGGAATGTGAAAGTGCTAAAACAATATAAAACTATAATAGGTAGACTTAAATATAGTAATTTGCTCAAGGCAAAATAAACTCTCCTGGGGGTGAGGGGGGAGTGAGGAAAGAGCAATCATCATCTAAGGTAAAGGAATAGAGTCCAAATTGGAAGGAAAACACGATTATAGCAAAAAGTCAGATCATATTGATAACAGGGTTTGGGAGGCAATATTTAATTCCAGGGTTCAGTAAAGCGGGGAGATAGATGGGTTATCCAAATAAAAGTTCAGTTTAGAAAGATCATACTCCATTAGGAGCTAATTGCATGGATTGCCAAGGAGCTAACCATTTGTCTGACTCAACTTGTCTTCCCCAATCATGGTTATGACCATGGCCAGAATTCCCTCTTATTAGTTCCCAGACTGATATGTCCAAGTGATAGGGGTGAAGTTTGCCATTTCCTCATTTATGGGTTCTTCACCTCCTACTCTCTTTTTAACCAATAGGGTCGTCTGACCCTATCAGTCAATTGGAATTTCTTTGAAAACGGTTTCAAAATCTTCATCCCACTTGACTTCTACAGATTTTGGCATCATCAACCACCCCTTACTTCTGGATACTCTCTCTCTTCTGTAGTTTTCATGACGAAGCTTACTCCTTGTTGTCCCCCTAGCTCCATGACTATTTCTCAGTGTCCCTTGTTAGATAATCATCAATCTCCTACCCCCAAAGGCTTGGAGAAAGCTCCTCTACACTTTTTCCTTTGGTGACCTTGTTTGATCCATAGATTCAATCATCATCTCTACAGATGACTGCCCAGATACATACTCTACTCCCAATCCCCCACTAGTCCCTCTCTTAAATTCCAATCTTGTATCAAATTTGAGGTTTTAACAAAAGGATAAACTGAGGCAGATCTCTGGGTAGATAACATTTATAGTAGAACCATGTCACCTGTCAATAAATGGGTCAAATGTCCTTTTTTGAGGAAAAGGACAGTTCCTCTTTTATAGGTTTTGGGGATTACAGGACAAAGTACATCAGGGTAGATGACATCAAGAGGAATAAGGGCTATGTGATTGGTTACAAAGCTGAGGCACAAAGAATAACGTGATTAACTGGAAGTTTGGCTATGGTGGAGTTAGCAATGACCCCTGTTCTTCTCTCATGAGACTAAGAAGTACTCATTGCTTGAGTCCAAATGCAAGGTAGCACCCCAGACTTTTGGACAGTAAGTCAGATATCCTTACAGGATAGGGTGTAGAGTAAAGATTTCAGACCCAATCCCTTTTTTTTTCACACACTCCTCCAAATTAGCAAAATTCTTTGAGGCAAGAATAGATCAGTGATTAGCAGGACATCTTGATTTTTAAACTTAACTATTATAAGTCATTATGACACATTATATAAAACATAAGTGGAATTAAGTTCAGAGACAAAGAACCATGATTTAAGCAGTTTCAAGACAAATCAATTACTTGTAAGTAGGATCGATAAGAAAATGATACAGGGTCAACCTTAATCTTCTCAGTTGCCAACTGCCTGCTAGACATCTTCTTCTAAATGTTCCCAAAGGATTAAAAACTCAATATTTCCCAAATTTAACTTATTACCTTATCCACATTAAATCTGCTTCTCCTGCAGCCTTCCCTGTTTATGTCAAGAACATCATTATCCTTCCACTCACTAGAGCTTTCAACTTTAGCTATCTTTCACTTTTCCTGTTAACTCAGTCCCTATATGCAATCAGTCACTTAGCAAGTTCTGATTCTAATACCAGAACATCTTTCATATATGTCCCTATCCTTCTAGAGATGGGATCATTACTTTGGTTCCTGCTCTCACTACCTCTTACCTAAATTATAAATTAAGTAAGGCCTCTTCATCTCTGCATCTTAGAATCCCTAGTTTGTTTAAAGTTTCCTTGATCTCCACCCCCAAACTCACAGTTAATTGGTAATTTCTCCCTACTCAAATGGTTTTGCATTTAGCTGTTCTATATTTGTTAAATTCTCATAGTAGTAGTGTAGTTGTACAATAGAGGGCAGGGATTTCTGTTCTTTTTTCTAGTATCTACCATAGTGTTACTGCACATCAAAACCGCTTAATGAATTGATTTGATTCATTGATATCTTGATATATCATCAATACATTCATTGAATTAAATTGATTATTTATGTGCATACACATTGTATGTCTTCACTTGAATATTAGTTCCTTGAAGGCCAGGCTGATTTCATTTTTGTCTTTGTGCACTGAGGATAGTGTCCCACATGCAGTAGATGACATTAATGTTTGGTCAATTGGGCTGATTTTGATGCCTTAAATATATGAGAGAGAGTATGGTGAAGTAGATAAGAGAGCTGATCTCAGAGTCAGGATGATTTGGGATTGAAGTTCAGCAGAACTGTGTGATCCTGGCTAAGTCACCTAACCTCTCTTAGCCAGAGGTGTCAGATCCAAACAGAAATGACTAGGCAACTAAAAGCTACAAAAGCATCAATCTGCATTGTTTCCTCTTTGGGAATTCTTTATATTAATGAAATCATGGATTCCTAAATACATAATTAGGTTTTATACTTATATTTCCACTTTCCAATTTTCTGTCATGATATGGAAGGGATTCTGGGTTCTAAAACATTCTCAAGAAAAAAATGTGAGCTATAGCAGAACTTAACAAGCCAGAAGAACCCTATTGACAGCGTAGGTATCTATTTTTCAAGGCCCACATGGGGAGGCTCAGCATCAGAAAGTTGACCACCACATGATGAATTTTTTGGCTACAGCAACTTCATAGACAGGAGTCTATGAAGGAAAGGAAGGGCTACAATCTGCATTAGGAAGAGGAATAGCCCACATTGTTGAAATCAAATTTTTTGTAGTATAAAAATAAGTATGTAGGGCTTAAGGGATTTTTCTGTAGTCTGGAAAAATAAAGATCTGAAAGGAGAAGACATAACAGAGTATGATTGATTTACTACCAATCTGATTCAGTAGGCACGGCTTGAAATACTGGGTGCCTCTATTTCTGAGTTTAGTATTATGTTTTATGTGAAGGAGTTTGGATTCTTTAGAAGAAGGGTCATTATTTCAGGATAAACACAATTGAGAACAATGTATATTTTCTTTCTCCTTAAATCATCTCATGGAAAAAGCTTCACCTGGTTTTAAATGAAATGGGGAAAATTGTATAGTACATCAAAAGCCTTTAGAAATTTCCACTAAGAGCTCCTTTTAAGTCTAGGTTGTTAGTCAAGTAGACACTCCCCGGGAAAACAGAGCCTCATGTAAAAAAAAAGTCAAATGAAGCAAAGTTATTCTCTAAAACCACTTAGAATCTCTGTCCTTAGAGGCAAAGTGAGGAAGACTGGGTGATAAATTCAAATAGAGGTGCCATAAAAATGTAACAGGTTAATGATAATATATTACATAGCTCTTGAAATCCCACCTCCTCTCAAAAAAGTCCCTTAAGTAATTGAACAGGGCAATGTACCAGTATATAATGTAGTGTGGTCTGATAAAAGTCCACCAGTTTGGAGACAAAAAAAAAACCTGTGTTACAGTCCTGACTCCCACCAACCCACCCTATGAGACTCTGGGAAAGGTTACTTCATATATATGTCTTTAAGTACGCTCGTTTGCACATTCTTAAAACATAATAAATTTGTTTTCATTGGTGTGGGTACTGTCTCCACAGATACAGAATACAACCTCCCCTGACTTGCATCTTTAGTCCCTAGCAGTTGCTTAGGTCAAAAGCAAACAAATACAAACTTCTTTATCCAGTGCATCTGATGAGAAGAGCCATTTAATGTCAGTCTTTGAATAAAGAGATATGTCCCTCTATAGCCTATATTCACAGCCTTTAAAGCTTGGTAGGTCTTGAAAGAGTTTGAGTTCTATTGGTATATTTCTTAAGAACTCAGTGCCTCCCATTAATTGGGGAATAGTTGAGCAAATCGGGATATTTGAATGCAATGGGATATTATTATACTCTAAGAAAGCATTGAAATGAAAGTATTAGAGAAACACAGGAAGAATTATACAAACTGATGAAGAGTGAAGAAAGTAGAATAAGATTGACAAAGGCAATAACTATAACAAAGTAAATCAAAATAATACTAAAAATAAAGGCTGAGAAGCTAGTTGAACTCAAATGAGTTACAAAGAACATTCTGGTTCTAAAGGATAAAACACATTTATTTCTTCTAACAGAGAAGTAGATCACTATAGAAACAGAATATTGTTTACATCATCAGACATAGGAACTTGGTTCATAGGTTTTTAAGACTGTTTTTCTACATCTGTAGTGATATAGTTATTGCCTATATCCATTCTTGAGAATGTTTTAGAACCCAGAATCCCTTCCATATCATGACAGAAAATTGGAAAGTGGAAGTATAAGTATAAAACCCAATTATGTATTTAGGAATCCATGATTACCACCCTATGAGACTCTGGGAAAGGTTACTTCATATTTATGTCCTTCGGTTTGCTCATTTGTGCATTCTTAAGACATAATAGAATCGTTTTCATTGGTGTGGGTACTGTCTCCACAGATACAGAACACAACCTCCCCTGACTTGGATATTCAGTTCTTAGCAGTTGCTTAGGCCAAAAACAAACAAACAAATACAGCCTTCTTTACCCCAGGCATCTGATGAGAAGAGCCATTTCTTGAGCAAACAGAAAGTCCCAAACAAGGAAACTTCCGTGCCACAATAAAGCACTGGAGCAATTTTGCTGACTTCCTCATCTATAAAATGGGGATAGAAATATTTGCACTACTTGTCCCCAGGATGGTTGTAAAGAAAGTACTTTAAAATTATTAAATAAATGTGAACTAGTATTTATACATGTACCTACTTTGTATATTCGTTTAGTTATGTTTATTCAAAATGTATTTCAATATTTATCCATCACATCTGCTCGAGATTGGGGGTCATATCTATGTACTTGGCATAGAGACTTGCATAACACCACACACAAATATGTATTTAAAAATGCTTTTAATGATGGTCCCAATTAAGTAACTCTACTCTTGGCCTCATCATATCTTGGACATGAATGAGTTTTCAAAGACCATGCCAGTGAAATGCAAATTCTGGCAGGCTACCTACCAAACTGGAAAGGCTCTGATTATAGGCTCAGTGATGGATAGCATATCTGTTTTAAGAGGTCCAGCTGAGCTAACTATGGAATGGCTATCAGGCAATGACTTTTGTGACCACAGCAACTCATTAAGACCCTATCCTAAGTTGCAAATAGGTCAGACTCTTCAGCAGTGAAGGGAGTATCCATACTGATGAAATCACATCTCCCTGAAATATTGATGTGTGTTAAGTACTGTAACTTGTAAAACTGGAATCAGATTGGTACCAGTCTCAGTTTTCTACTTCATTTTGCCCATAGAGATCAGTGTTCCAACAATGTGGCCAGTTCACAGCTCCCCTGAGGTTGCAGCCTACAGACAGCATCTGCTAAGTGGGAGCACACATGCCACATGCCATATTTTTCATTTGATCATCCAGCTTTAAAGTCTCTTTTCATTTTTCTTTTCTTTCCTTTTAATTTGCGTTAAATGCAAATTAAAGAAAACAATTTGTTGGAAACCAACTCTTTAAATAATTTGAGGTCAAAGAATAGCAAAATAGCACAGTGGACAATATAATGTACCGAGAGTCTGGTGGTCTAGACTGTAGTCCAGACCCTGCCAGTCACCAGCTGGGTAGTACCCTTGGGTAGATGGCTTCCTCTCTCTGGGAATCTGCTACTTTATCTCTTAAAAAAAGGCAAGTGGACAAGCTTAGAGAGGTCAACCATGTAGCTCATTTCTTGCAGTTCTCCCTGTGTGCCAGCAGGGATCCTTATGCCCCATTTTTATTTGGATTTGACATCATTGACTAGCTGATCTCTATCATCCTTTCTAGCTCTAAACATCTATGATTTTTATCTTAGGGACTCCTAGTTGGTTCAGTGGGGAGGATGTCTATATTTCTGTTTTTGTTGCAGTTCCAAACCCAGAACCCTATCTGGGTGGTTTGCAGGTGTGATGAGTACGTGACTACAAAGTCCTTACAAATCAGTTATATTATGCTTTCTCCTTTCCATTGAACTAAAATATTGAAAATAAAACAACTTTCCTAAAGATCAGATGTGGTTAAACCACTTTGCAAGAACCTGCCACTATTAAGAAGACAGAACCTTAGTGCTGTGCCAAGCTAGGAAGTCTTCAACAAATGCATCAACCCAAAGCTTAATAAATGCAATTTTGCTTCTAATAAGTTTGTTAATTGTTATAAAGAAGAAATCATTCAAGTCTCTTGGAGATAATATGAAATCAGGGCAAAATGTAGATTAGAAATCAGCCTGTTGTTCCTTTTATGACTTGTAAAAAATAGTGGAGGGAAGAAGAGATCTTGCAAATCTTTTTCTTAAAAGTTTGTGCCTTTTTTTCTTACTGAATATTTAGAGATGAAGAAATGAAAGTTTAGAGAACTGAAGAGACTTGGCCAAGAAGGCTGATTGGTATCCAGGCTCTGGGACTTGTGGATAGAGGAGTTGGAATTGGTAAGATCTGAGCTCATTTCCTGCTACAGATATTTATTAACTAAGTGACCATAGGCAAGACATCTAACCCCCTTAAGCCTCAGTTTCCTTATCTATAAAATGAGGAAAGTGGCCTCTATGATCTCTTCCAGATTTAAATTTAGGGATTCTTTGCTTCCATATATGGGATTCTTTCCATGATTTAACATTGCCTCTCTTTGCTGCCTCGTCTCTCCTTCTCTCTACAGACAAAAGCACTGTTGCCTGACTGTGCAGGTCCACACTTCACTTTTTTGGATAAAATTGCCAATTGTGATAGAAATTTTTGTGACATAAACCGATCGTTGTACAAAGAGCAGGACACCTGAAATTACTGGCCCAGGTTAGAGTGGATTATGTGGCCTATGGGTTCACAACTACAGACTTCATTTCTTAACCAACAAAAGCATATAATCAGTCACATGCCCAGGTCAATTCAAGGCAACAAACATTTATTAAATGCCTACTATGTTCCAGGCACTATGCTAAGAGCAAATCAGAGGGGGTGGCATTCTGATGATTAGCAGTTTGGGATGAGATATGGGCAGTATGTGGTGTTGATCTGATACCCGGGTAGCCATTGATGCTAGTGCTTGAATCCATTTGAAGAGCAGAGAGATGGGTTACTATGAAGAAAAAATCCCTCAATTATATTCAATCATCAGGACTGCAATGAAACTATATGAAATAATAACTAATTCTATTTCTTCAGTCAAGACAATATTCATAGTTGTTTTGGGAGACTTAAAGAACAACATTTAATTTGTATACATGACTGGTTTCCTTAGCAATTGTCTTAATCGGGGCAGCTAGATGATGCAGTGGATAGAGCACCAGCCCTGAAGTCAGGAGGACCTGAGTTCAAATTTGATCTCAGACACTTCCTAGCTGTGTGACCTTGGGGCAAGTCACTTAACCCCAATTGCCTCAGCAAAAAAGCAAAAAAAAAAAACCCAAAACCACAATTGTCTTAATCTGGGGAATAAAGCCATGGAACCTATTGATGAGGTGAGTTATAAGTTTGTATCACAAAGAAGTTGAGAGTTGGAAGGGACCTCAAAGCCAATTAGTCCAACCCTTACTTGAAAAGGGATTCTCTCTATAACACTGCCAACAAGTAGTCATCCAACTACTTCCTGGAGACTTAGTCTAGTGAGGGGAAATTTATGACATGTCAAGGCAGTCCATTTTGTTAGGAAATAAAAAAATATTCAGGCAAAATTTACATGATAGCAACTTCTACTCATTGAGCTTAGTTCTTGTGTTGGACCAAGCTTAATAAAGATAATATTTAAGGATAGCTAAAATATCCTACCCAGCCTTCTTTTCTACAGTCTGAAATATGCCTGATTCCTTCAATCAGTTCTCATATGGATAGTTCCCAATCCCCAAACTAACTCCATCATCATCACCATAATTTCCAAGTGATAGAATGAACTAAATTTATTTTTTTTCATTTGATAACCAAGATAGTTTTGTACCCAGATCTTTTAGAAGGATAACATAGCAAATGGATTTTGATTTGAAGAGAGACTTACAGGTCATCTAGTACAACACCCTCATTATATGCATGGAATTGAAGTCTATGAATATAAAGTTTTGTCCAAAGATCCAGAGGCTGTACACATCAGAAACAAGTCTTCTGTTGCTAAGGCCAGGGGCTCTTTCCATTGCACTATACTACTTCAGTATTTTGAGGGGTGTGTTTCTGTGTGTGTGTGCGTGTGTGTGTGTATGTGTGTAAGGACTAATAATGGTCTTCCTCTTGGTCCTTTAAGTTGCCCTGTTAAGTTGGTGATGGCTCTATAAATGCTCATTGGTGCATGCCTCAGTTTAGACTTTCCTATGTTTCTACTACAGTTTGAGATAGAGATTGCTAGTTCCTTTATGTAAACCTATACTTTAGTGGTCTGAATTAATGATCTAGCTATTTTGGTCAAGTTGGGAAGAACCATTGAGGGATTATTCTGTTGTTCAGTGGGCCTATGTTTTCATATCTAAAAATAAATTCATGAAAAGTGCTTATTGTGGTACCATGGAAAGAACCCTGATCTGTCTTTTGAATTGGAAGATTCATGTTCAAATATATCACTTACTGGATTATGATCTTGGATATTTGTTACTTCACCTTCTGGGACTTTAGCTTACTCATCTATAAAATTAGAGGGTTGGAATAGATGACCTCCTCTGAACCTTTCCAGTTTAAAATCTCTAATCCTATGATACCTCTTATCCATTCTAATTGAATGTATAATATTATTCTGCATTTGACCAGATAAAGATTGCTGGGGAAATCTTTCACTTTACATCCTTAATTCTTGTTTCTTTTCTCTGCTGTCAGAGGCTTATCCTCTTCCACTTCAGTATAATTAAATTTATTTTGTACTCCATCACCAGCATTTTGAAAAGAAGATTCTCTCACCTTATTTCAGCATATTTCCAAAGAATGAAAGACCTATCCTTTGGAGGATACTATTGGGGGCTGGGTAGCAATAAATTATTTCCTTTGAAGGATCTCAGGCCAAAAACAAACAAGAAATTAAAAGAGACTTGAAGCTGGTAAGCTCTTGGCTAGAAAGGGGAAGGATTAGTAGGAAATGAAAAAGATAATCCACATTTTAAGTGAAGATCAGAAACAAGAACTCTTGGCCTCCAAGAAGTTTAAAGATTTGAATGACAAGGTGAATTTCTGGCATGAATATAAACCCTCAACCACTGAAGTAACTTGTATATAGTTAATAGTGAGCAGCATATATGCTTACTGAATGCTAATGTCTGAATTTGAAGGTGGGGGTGGGGAAAATTCCCTTTCATCTGGACAGACTTGGTGCTGATGGATCAGATCAACTAATCTGTGAAATGTTTACAGTATAATAACCTGATGGGGAAAGAGATGAGTGGAATGAAATTTGTATTAATAGGGTGCCAGCCATAGGCCTGGAAGAAATCAGATCTATAAATTGGACTTGGTATATCTCCAGACTGCTCACTGGTTGGGTTGAATCATCCCTATAGGCCCACAGGGAAGCATAGGGAACATTGCAGGAAATCTGAAGATACTCTTAAACTTGCTAAGTAAGTCTGCATTAAGGTACAGAATATAAAGTCTAAGAGATTGTAGTATATTATGTTTATTCTAGGGCCTTTTGTTCTAAGGTTCAAAAACTATTAGTCTTTCTTCAGAAATTTTGAAAGTGACCTCCCCCCAAAACAAACCCAATCAGGAGTAAATATTAAGTTGATCAATTCTGCCTTTGACCAACAGTCTACTTTATGAGTTGACTAATCTTTTTTCTTATAGGCTTACAACAGATGCAAGTTACTTGATATGGCCAGTAGCAACTAGTAGTTTTTAATGTATAGTATTTGCCAAGGTCTTTTGGTATTTCATCCAATGTTGACAAATGCCTGCTTAAGTCCATGGGTGAAAGTGGATTTGTAATAAGATCAAATAAGATTATGAAAGACCTAGTATAATTCTGGTGTGAATATAAGCAAAATTAAGTGATGGAGTTTTTATGCAAGTGAGAGAGAGAGAGAAAGAGAAAGAGAGAGAGAGAAACAGAGAGACAGAGAGAGACAGAGAGAGACAGAGGGAGGGAGGGAAAAGGGAGGGAGAGAGACAGAGGCAGAGAGAGAGAAAGAGAAACACATAGAAAGAAAGAGAGACAGACAGACACATAGAGTGAGAAACAAAGACAGACAGAGACAGAGACAGACAGAGAGATACACAGACAGAAAGAGATGGAGACAGAGAGACAGAGGCAGAGAGACAGAGAGAGACATAGACAGAAAGAGAGAGAGGGGACAGAGACAGAGAGAGAAACAGACAGAGACAGAGAGAGACAGAGATAGAGATAGAGACAGAGACAGAGAAAGACAGAGACAGAGACACACAGAGAGACAAGAGACAGAAAAAGAGAGAGACAGACACAGAGAGACACAGAAACAGAGAGAGACAGAGACACAGAGAGACAGAAACAGAAATAGACAGAGACACACTCACAGACAGACAGAAAGAGAGAGACAGAGAGGAGAGAGAGAGAGAGAGAGAGAGAGAGAGAGAGAGAGAGAAGAGAAGAGAAGAGAAGAGAAGAGAAGAGAAGAGAAGAGAAGAGAGAGAGAGACAGAATGCAATAGTCTTTGCTTGGTATAAGCAGGTGGTTCATTTTATGAGACAATTTAGCTTTTGCTCTTTGATGCTGAACACTCCCCATATGCAGCCATAAGGCAAAGGAGAGATTAAGTCCTATTTTTAAAAACCTTGCAATACTGAGTCACAGAGTTCAATGAAAATCACATGCATGTCAAAGTAAGACTAATACCTGATATTTGCTATCTCCCTTCTTTTGAGGAGCTTTCAAGTCTTACAATTGCATGGATTGTTGCATTCAGATTTAGCACTCAGAGCATTCTTGAGCAGGGCAGGTTTCATTGAGCCACAATCAAGGCTTCCCCAAATGTCCAAGGATTAATCCAAAATCCTACCATTATGACAGAGCTAAGAGTAGAACCTGGATCTGCTTGGTCATGGTTTCCTAGCCTTTCAGTTTGGGGAACATGCTTTTAGAAAAATCAAAAAAGAGAAAAGTAAAGAGGAAAGACTGTGAGTTCCTTTTAAATTTTGTAACAGTTTATTGTTGGTTTTTGTGTAAATGGATTCAAATGTGACTCCATCATTTATTAACAAGGAAAGAGAGTACTATAAAGTAAGTTCTTCTTTCTTCTCCTTCTCCTTCCTTCCTTCTCTTCTTCTTCTTCTCCTTCTCCTTCTTCTTCTCCTCTCCCTTCCCCACTCTCCCTCTTCTCTCTCTCTCTCTCTCTCTCTCTCTCTCTCTCTCTCTCTCTCTCTCTCTCTCTCTGTGTGTGTGTGTTGTCTGTCTGTCTGTCTGTCTGTCTGTCTTTCTCTCCAATCTTTTGGATTTTGGATTGGTCTGTTTGTTTCCCTTTCTCTCTTTCATTATTAGAGTGGAAAAGTGGAGAGGAATTCGGACCGTTTATAGTAGTTACAGTCTATCCACCTTCTTCCTGCCTCTACCAACTTCCCCAAAACTGTTAGTCCAGTATTGCTCCACAAAGTTAAATTCTTGCACCTGAAGACAATGTTCAGCAAGACCACTTTACTCTGTCAGTTGCAAAATAAACAGATCTCCAATGTTTCAGTAATTTATGCACTACTTGGGCAGAATTTAGTTTACAGTAGAAATCTATGTAAACACAGAAGTAGTAAATGCTTTCCAGTAGCCCCCATTTTGCAGAGGTTCTGGAGGTTTGTTCATTTGGAAGCAGATAGAGGGTAATATTCAGTCAACATAGCCTCTTTCAGTACTATTTGCTTTGTAGCTGAAAACAACCCCAAAATACTGGGCTCACATGGTTATTTGAGGGACATTCAGGATCTCTCTGAGGCCATTTCTCCATTTAGAACCTAAATCAAAAATGTCTTGTCATGGCACCAAAGCACAGGGATAGCCACCAGTAATGTTCAGGAATCACTCTAGACCTTTAGAGCTGGTTCTTTTTGATGGGTCTACACTGCTTTTTCACTTAGCCCAGGTTCAGTCACATAGTATAGGGTCAGCATGGATCATTGATTTTCATAGAGGAGATCTAGCTAAAACTCACTTCAGCCAGTTTTTGAACCAGTTCTGCAAATTGAGCACCTAATTCTTTTCTCCAACTTCCATTCAGAGAGGCTAATGAAAGATGAAATAATCAACAGGTAACCAGAAGTAGAGAGAGGAGAAACAAAGCACAATAATAATCTTTGAACTACATAAATACTTGGGCAGTTATGACATCATTGTCTTTTTACTTAACTCAGCTTTCATTTTTCTCTTTTTTTTTCTTTCTAGCAAAGGCTGGCACTGGGTGGCTTGGATTTAACTACCATCCAGCAGAGATCACTGCAAATGTTAAATAACAGGGACTTTTTAAAGAGTAACACAGGTGCTCTGCTCACTTTCAAGAAATTTTGCAGTTAACTTTTCTAATCATAGATCATAAATGAAGAGCAGGGAGGACACTTAGAGATCATCTAGTCAAATCTCCTTATTTGGCAGGCAAGGAAACTGAGGCTCAGAGGTGAAGTTAACTGAAGTATAACAAAAAACACAGTAATAGCTAGAATTTACATAAGCACTTCAAAGTTTGCAAAGTGTTTTGCATATGTTGTCTCCTTTGAGCCTCACAACATCCCCAGAAGGGAGGTACTGTTATAGATGAGAAAACTGAAATTGACAGAGGTCAAATAACTTGCCCAGAATCACATAGCTAGTAAAGATCTGATGCAGGATTTGAACTCAAGTCTTCCTGATTCTGAGTCTAGTATTGTGTCAACTAGCAACCTGCATCCCATTAACTGTACTTTTTATAAGTTAAAACTAATATCATAGTCAGTGAATATATTGCTCAACTATATTAGTTTTATGTTATATGTTTTATTATTAGAATTAATAAGTAGGTGTGATGTTACTCTGGGGTTTTAACTTCCAGCAACAAAATACTAAAGTATAAAGCAGAATCATGGAATCTTGGCACTTCAGACATCATCTGGCTTAATACCTCCTTAATGCAGACTTTCCCTTAAAAACATCTCTTTTAGTGATTATCTATTTTCTGTTTGAAAATCTTCAGTGTAAGAAATGATGAAATGGCTAATTTTAGAAAATCATAGAAACACTTTCATGAAATAATGAAGAGTGAAATGAGCAGAATCAATAGAGTGCTGTATACAGTAACAATATTGTTCCAAGAACAACTATGAATGACTAAGTTATTCTGAGTACCATAAACACTCAAACTACAAAGGATTTATGAAGGAAGATGCTATCCACTTCCAGAACTGATTAATAGAAGAATGCATAGTATGGTTTTACATATATGTAAAATATACATATATATACACAGTGCATATATGTGTATATACATACATATTTGTGGGTATACACATATACACATATATCTATGTCTATATCTATCTATCTATATACTGTGTCAAATAGTGGCTATCTATAATGTAGGATGGGGAGGGAGGGAAGGAAACAATTTGAAACTTAAAATATTACAAAAAATAAATTGAATTAAAAAATTCCAATAACAGGAATTCACTCTTTTCTAGGTATCCCAGTCCATGTAGGGACAATTGTTAGTAAATTCTTCACTACACTGAATTGAAAACTTTCCCCCTAAAATATGTTTTTTCATCAGTTGGTTCTAGTTTCCGCTGTGAAATAAAAAAAGAATTAAGTAGAATTCGCTTTTCTTGTGATGGTTCCTCAAATATTTGAAGGCAAGGGTCAGGTCATGTCCCTGCTGAGTTTTCTTTTTTCCAGGCTGAACCTTCCCCTATTTTCTTCACCATCTCCTCCTACATTTCAAGTCTCCTCATGATTCTGCTCAACCTCCTCTTGATATGCTCCAGTACATTTATGTCCTGTCTAAAATCAGGAGTCCTGAAATGAACATAATCCTCTGGATCCAATCTGACCAATTTAGGCTGCAGGGAGTGTTACAATCTCCTTCCTTATTCCACTAACTTTTTGGCGGACCCATCACACAGATGACTTATATTGTTTGCAGTTACCAACTTCATTAAGACAAAAATCTCTCTATCCTTTCACCTCTAACAGAATCCCAGTGATTGAATTCACAATTTACTCCCTCTAATGAATTCACATGAGAAAACAATTCAGTGGCCAAGCTAAACGATCATCTATGATTAATCACTGTCCCTAGTGCTGCCTTATTACTGTTGTGAAAAGTTTATTACTGAGGCAAGGAGTCAGGAGGGAAGTCCTGGGGTTATTATACCTGGAAGAACCCTGGATGGCTCTGCAGAATTTCAAGAGTAACTTACATTCACAGTGACTCCCCAGGATCAAACCATTTCTCAGGAAAAATCCCCCAATTAAGGATGTGGAAGTCAAACTAATCTTTTATGTCTGTTGCATTGAAAGATGGCATGGAGAGGGGCTTCTGGGTTCAGCTTTTCTGCAAAGCATATTGCTCATAGAGTCAAACCACAAGACTTAACAAATTCAGCCACTGTTGAGAACGCGAGAAAACTAAAGGAGAGATTAAATGGAAGGCTATTTTATGATTGAAGTGCTGTTGGAAAAAAAAACTGCAAGAAAAGTGTCATTTTCGCTTGAAAACACACTTTAGCTATCTCCTCAATTCCATACAATAAGCTAAATTGCATAAACAGGAAATAAAAAGAGAAGCAATTCCAATGTATGAATTAAAGACATGCATCCAACCAAAAGTATTTCCTCCTTTCTGAGCTGACATAAATGCAAACAAAAAAAAAACTGTAGAAAGAGGCATTTTTAAAAAAGATCACTTGGATCAAAAATGGCTGACAAGAAGAAACATTAAAAAAGACTGGAGCGAAAACAGCTGCTAATCTAGAATTATCGGCTCCCTTTAATAATGAAAATGTTTGATCTGCCTTCCCTCTTGCTTTAATGAGATTTGCAACAATTCATTAGCCGAACAGTCCTGGATGGCTCCCTTCTGCAGAGCCGAGTTGGTATAGTGAGTGCTGGTACAGCTCCCTCCTCTCCCCCAGCCTCCAAGGAAATAAAAACGTATACCTTTGTTTCCAATTCACTTAGATACCATCTCCAAAACCCACATTTAGAAATGATCAAATAGGATGTCCCTTTGGATAAAGCAAAAGAGTTCAGGCCATATGTCAGTGGGTTAATTGGATTGTATTTTGCATTTGAGCACAACAGATCTCTCTGGTTTCCCCCTCTTTTTTTTTCCCCTGCAGGAGCCAGGAGGGGGGATGTGAGGCTGCTTTTGTCTTGCTGAAGGCACGTTTTAGGCTTAAACTTAATTTTCATTCTGCAAGCCCAAGTCAAGCAGTTAGACTGTTTCAGAGTTTCCTCAGGACCAGTGTTTTTTGTTGTTGTTATTGTTGTTGTTGTTGTGTTGTTGTTGTTTTTATTTTTTTGCCCAGTGCTTGAAATGCAGCAGAGCAACCATGATTCTCCAGGCACAGGAGAGCAATCAGGAAAACCTCAACCTATTACACCTATTATGTCTGGACGGGTCTAGAAGCATATGGTTTGTTGATCATTTACCACCCACTTTCAGCTCTCGGAAAGGAGAAATCCCAATTCAAATAAACACTGCAAGGCCTCTACGGGCTGCATCGTTTTGGTTAGCGTTTTTTTCCCCCTGGGCTCTGATTTATGAAGCCCGAAGCATTAAAACCTACAAGCCTAATGGGAAAACACTAAAAAGGAATTGGGCACGGAAGTAACTCCCCACTTGGCTTTAGATACATCCCCTCAAGTGGGAGGTTCCTGGCTCCTCTCTTCTCTCAATTGCGCTCCGTAGGGGGGGAGAGGGGCTTGGCTTGCGGACCCCACTTGCCCAGAATGGATGGACCACTAGGAAGAAGGGGTGTACAGATCAGCTTTGGTTTTCCCAATCAGAAGGCACCCACCCACTGCCGAAGCTGTGAGAGAAACGATTCCGCTTCCCGACATCCAGTAGGCTCCAATATCAGGCACTTGGCAACGAGAAAAGCCGTAGCTAAGGGGCCTAGGACACATGCTCCACAGCCCGAGGAGGTGAGGGGAGTGAGAAGTAGGGGGTGGGATTGGAAAGACAGAGAAAGAGACACACAGGGAAGCCTGCACCTTTGCCCCGCCCACATGTGCCAGGCTCCTTCATTCCAAAGAGAATCTGGTAGGGGATTCGGGAGCCAAGTTGCCTGAAAGCTATAGGGGACTCGGGGGAGGGGAGGGGTTGAAAAAGATCCTCCGAGACCAAGAGAGGAGTTTCCCCAACGTCTCCTCCCTCCCACCCTCAGCATCTCGGTCCTCGGACAGAGCAGATTTCAGGCGGGGGGCGGGTCCCTTCAGTCTTTCTCAGCTTTGTCCCCACCCCCAATCCCAGGCGGAGAGTGAGCTCTGATGTGGGGAATGAAGAAACCCCCTCTCCACCTTCAGCCCTACGCCCAGGGAGACATGAGGATGGGGAGTGTAGGGTACCCTTCAGCCCTCCCCACCCCTAGACGAAAAAAGCAAAAGCATCTTGATGGCGGTGGTCCTCCTCTCTCTTCTCATTAGACAGAGTATCTCTAATGTGTAGGATCTCCCTCACCCCACCGCACGATCTACAGAGAACAGACAAAGCAACTGAGAAAGAGGAACGAGGTTTTTGTCAAATCCGTATCTTGCACATAGAGCAACTCGGACGGGGGCAGGGGTTCTTTCAGTCCCACATCCAAAAACAGAAGCTTCGAGGAGGAAATGTGAGATCCTTTCCAGCAGTCCTCCATCCCCATTCACAGCAAGAACAGCTCCCCATCCATAGCGGCGCACAAAACAGCTGGGGGTGGGGGGCGGGGGGGTTGTTCCTTATATCCTACCCACATTCCTCCCTATAGACAGAGCAGCTCCAAGTTGGGAGTTGGAAAATGAGGGTGGGGGTCCCTCAGTTTTCCCTCCCAGGACGGCTGAGCTGGCGGTCCCCTGTTCCCCCTCCATAAACGCAACCAGAGAGGTCTTCTGACTACCCCTGCCCTCAGGTCGGGGCTGGGGTACCCCTCATCCCTGAAAAGAGAAGGAGGCGGGGGAAAGTTCCCCAGTTCCTCCTCCCAGGTGGGCTGAGATGGGGGTTGGGGATATTCTGAACCTCCTGGTCGTCCTTACTTCCAGACCGAGAAGCCTTGAGGTGGGGTCTAGAGCCCCCTTATTCCTGTGCACAGAAGGGGAGGGTAGAGAGAGGGGAACTCTGCAGCTCCTCTTCCCAGGTGGGCTGAGATGGAGGTTGGGGGATTCCCCGCTAAGCTGGGAGGTCTCCTGACCGTCCTGTCCTCAGCCAGAGTAGCTCCGAGGTGGGGGTTGGGTGGGGTCCCCCTTGGATGAGTATGAAAGGGGGGAGCCCGCAGGTCCCTTCCCTGGCGGGAGCTGTGGGGCTGCGTATGTCCGGGCCACCTTCCAGCTCAGGGGAGGTCGGCTCTGGGTTTGGGGTGAGCGGGATCGAGATCTCAGGCCGTCCGTTCCGGGACGGCAGCTTAGCCCCGGGCGGTGGCTCCCGGACCCGGCTCCCGGAAAAGCTCGTCCCCGCCCGGTTCGCCAGGCTCGTGGGCAAGACACTCACCTGACAGACGAGTGGGCAGGCGTCTCTCTCCCTGACGCCGGTGGGCTATCAGTTCGTAGGCTGCGGAGTATCCCGGCTCGCTTCGGTTCCCATCCCTCCGCGGGTGACCGTGACGGCAGCGGCCTCAGCTTCGGCTCCGCGCCCGGAGCCTCCCTCGGACTCAGCACCTCAGGTGCTCTGAACAGCTCCGCGCCTCGCCCGGCCGCGCCAGGCTCCGCCCACATCTCGTCTTCTCAGCCAATCGCGGTCCAGGACCGGCCCTCCTCCCTCCACCCCGCCTCCCTGTCGCTGTGGATTCGACAGTCTCAGGCCCACCTCCTCAGCCCCAGCCAGGGTCTCCATCCTCGAGGGTGGCTGCTGGGGGGTAGGACCACAGCCCCCAGCGTGCCCCGGGGCTTCCCCCCAGGACTTCTGGGATATGCAGTTCTCGTGGAGACGCAGTGGGCTTACCGGACAGCAGCATCCCCCCCCCCCAGAGGCGTACTGCATTTCCCAGGATGCACTACGGGGATGGGAGCAAGGAGGTTTTGGGTGTCTCTGCTCAAACAGAAGGCCTGCACTTGGAGAGTGGAGAGTGGGCAGGATGGGCATGCCAGTGGTGCCAGTACAATTCTGGGGTGGCAGAGCCAGCCAAGGGACTGGGGCAGGGAGGGTAGGAAAAGGAGGAGGTGGGTAGCTCTAACACTTCTTGTCTCAGTAGACTACAGGTTTGCATAAACAGGTGGGGAAACTGAGGCACAGTCTGAAAGGGTCAGTCTTGCCCTAAGTAATAAAAAGTCCCACGTTTTCCTTTTGGTGCTAGGATTCCTTCCATCTCCCCGACCCTACCCCTACTCCGAATCTCCTTGTTCTTGTTCTGGTCACTCTTTCCTGGGGCCAGGCTTTTTCTTTGGATTCCAGTTTACTTGGACAGCTCCCTACCTCTACCTCTATCTCTGTAGCTCGACCCTTCCCCTCTCTAAGCTGGAACTCCTTTTCTGAGCCAGGACCCTCTTCTCTGAGTAAGCTCCCCTTCCCTGATTCAGGATTCCATTCCCCATATCAATTCTCCTCTCTTTGAGTCAGTCCTTTCTATATGGACCAGCTCCTTTTCCCCTCCCCCACCTCTTCAAACAAGGACTCCGTCCTACGGGAGTTCAATTCAAGAGCAATGTTTTTGAAATCAGAATTCCTTCGTTAAAAGTGCTGAATTTGCTAGTTAAAAGCTGTAGCTTTTTCAGCCTCAGTTTCCTCATTTGTAAAATGAAAGAATCTGGTTAGATAATCCCTAAATTTCCTTTCAGCTTTAAATCCTTCCATCCTATGGATTCCTGGGCCAAGGTCGCCTCTTTGGATCTGTCTCTGCCTATTGATATTTTTCCCTGGTGGGTCTGTTTGGAAGCCAAATTATATCATTTCTCCGCTTCCACCTCTGGTTTTGGCTTACCTAAATCAATTTACTTCATTCATCTGGCTTTGAACTCTGACTGCAACTGGATAACTCTGGGTGTCAACAAACATTTATTAGGCAACTCCTATTTACAAGGTGCATTTTTCTGTGCTCTAAAGAGAAAAAAACTTAGGGAGCATCATTTCCTTTACCTGAACTTATGTTTCCTTTACTGTTAAAGGAAAAGATTTACCTATCCCATAATCCAATGGAACTCTCATTCCTCATCTATTAAGTGAGAGGGTTGCACAGGATGATGGCTAATATTCCTTCCAACTATATAAATATCTTTACTAGTTTTTGGTAAGTAAAATCTTTCCTTCAGAAAGGAAGATAAGATTAAAGATAAGGCCTTATAACTGTGCTTCTTCCAGTTCCTCTTCATGCAGGAGACAACTTCTAAAACCACAGAACCTGGTATGTATATACTATACTAAGTACATAGCATATACATTTGTTACAGTTTTTGCCTTCTTGCTATTTAGTGGCTTTTGACCTTCACCTTCTCCTTTCTTCTTACCTCACAGATCTCAACCAACCTACTAAAAACAGAACCCAGGAGACTTTTTAGGAGATAGGAATTGAATTTGTGATTTCATAGGTAGAAGTAACTTCCAGATGCAGAATCTCCCTTTATCAATGGAGATTGATACCTTTTCAGTAGCTTATAAAGTCTTAGAGAGTTGCCTAAGGCAGTGGTTCTCAAAGTATGGTCTAAAGAATCTTAGGGGAGCTTTGAAATCCTTTCATTGATTTTTTATTTTTAATATGGTAAATATGGAAAAAATAAACAAAACCTTTTTGGACAAACCCTTAATAATTTTTAATAAGTAAAAATACTGAGAGCAAAAGCTTGAGAACCATTGATCTAGGGCAGTGAAAGGGTCATAAAGCCAGTATTTGTCAGAACTGGGAAATGGAAGCATGAACCTAGAAGTCATTCAGTCCAAAGCTTCTTAAATTGTGGATCACACCTCCATATGAAGTCATGTAACTGATTGTGGGAGGAGTCAGATTATGATTTATTATCAGTAGATTATTGATTTGGATACCTGTTTTATATAGCTTTATAACCAGGATTGTGTAAAAATTTCTTTTTGAGTGAAGAGGGGTTGTGAGCAAGAAAAGATTAAGAAGTCCTGATCTAGTCCAATTCCCAATTGAAGCATGAAGCCTCTCCTAAATGGGGATTCTAGAATATTTCTTATTAGTGGTCATCAAATATATGTTTGAATGCCTTCCATGATGAGGCACTTAACTACAAAAGTTTTCTTACTCTTTGTTTTATTTTTTAGTTACTTCAATCATGTCTAATGCTTTATGACCCCTTTGGGGATTTTCTGGGCAAAGTTATTGGAATAGTTTGCCATTTCTTTCTTCAGTTCATTGTACATTTGAGGAAACTGACACAAATAGGTTAAGTGACTTGAGACACACAGCTGGTAAGTGTCTGTCTGAGGCTAGTTTTGAACTCAAGAAAATTCACTTTCTTGACTCCAGGCCCAGTATTCTATCCACTGTTATGCCCCTATTCCCTTCTCTTTGAAGACATTTCTAATTGTAATTTTTCCCCTAACAGATTGGAGGTGAAATCAGCTTCCCTATTACTTATATCTTTTAGTCCTATTTCTACCTGTGGGGCCCAACAAAACATGATTTATTTCTATCTTTGGAGGACACTTACCATAATCAAATCAACACTGGTCTTGGAACTGAAAGAAACCTGAATTCAAAGAAATTTCAGGTATCATTTACAATATAAGTGGCATTCAGATACTTGAAAACAGCTATTATATTACCCCAAGGCTTCATCTTCACACTAAACATTCCTATTTACTAAAAATAATCCATATAGGTTTCAGGTTTCTTCACTATTCCTTGGACATGCCCTAGCTTGTTATCTTTTCTAAAATTAGGACTCTTCAAATATTCCATCTTTGGAATATTTGAATTCCAACTCAGAGAATAAGGGATCAATTCATTTAAATTCATTTGTTTTGTAAACTATTCTATTAAAAGATCCTAAAATTACATTAGTTTTTTAGATTTCCAAATCCTACAGTTGACTCACACTGAGTTTGCAAAACTTGCAAAACTTCTAGGAAGATGCACCAACAGGAGTTTGATATTATAGCTAAACCA
>JAJPUD010004452.1:72281-86395 GCA_023553655.1 Myrmecobius fasciatus
TTCCTTCCTTCTTTCCTTTCTTCCTTCCTTCTTAGATTTATTAATACTTACTAGGTATATGATACTGTACAGAAAAAATGAGAATGACACAGTTCATAATATTTATTAGAGGAAAAGAACATATTAAAAACAGAACAGCAATTTTAAAAAATTTTATTCTTAGAAATTATGTTTCCCCAGGAAAAATATAAATGACACATTTTTATACTCATTTTTTCAATTGCACAATTTTATTTATGGCTTTGACACGCTGCCATTTTTTTTGTATCATTGAAAGGGCTTTCAAAGACTTACTATGTGCTTGGCACATATTAAGGTCTTAAATGTTTGCTTATTTGACCAGTTGAAAATTTTTGAAAAAGACAGTTTTAGTTCTTTTACAAAGCATATACATTTGGTATAACTGGGTAGTGCATTGAATAGAGTTCTGGCCTGGAGTGGGGAAAATTCCTCTTCCTGAATTCAAAACTGACCTTAAGCCCTTAGTAATCATGTGACCCTCGACAAGTCACTTCACCCTGTTTGCTTCAGTTTTTTAATTTGTCAAATGAACTGAGAAGGAAACAGCAAATCACTCCAGTTTCTTTGCCAAAAAACCCCAATGGGGTCATGAAGAATTGAAAATGACAAAACAAGACAGATTTCCTAAGTGTTTCTTGTATCTAAAATGTTAAATTGTGAAATTGTAGTTATTCATGAAGAATTTTGTGTCTAATATTTAATTGAATTAAATTCAAGATTATATATATATATATATGTGCATACACACACATATAAACATTAACACACACATATAGCACCTGTTAGATATAAAGCTTCTTTCTGTGGTCCATTTCCTTCTCCATCTCATTTGATAGATGAAGAAACTGAGGCAAATAGAATCAATTAACTTATTTAGGATCACATAGTTAATAAGTTTCTGGGTCAAATTTGAATTCTGGTCTTCCTGACTCCAGACTAAGTGCTCTATACACTGAACTCAACTAGTTGCCCCTTATAACACATATGTAGATAAATAAAGATAAGATACAATGAAGAAGAAGAGGAGGAAGGCTTAAGAAGTAGAAAAATGAGATTTTCTGTTAGAGATGTACTTGGGGGTGGGGAAACTTGAAGGAAAATCAGGATTTTCAGAAGAAGACGTGAAGAGGATTGTCTATTTCAAGGGATGGAGAGAGGAGATGAGATCCTGAGTTTAAGAAGCATCTGGTAGATCAGTTTGATGGGAACAAAACTGTCTAGAAAGACAAGTAGAAGTCAGATTAATGAGAACAGAAGTGCAGGGAAACACTAAAGATTTTTGAACAAGGAATACCAAGGCCAGAACTATACTTTCTGAAAATGATTTTAAAAAACTGTGTGGAAGATATATGGAAAGAGGGAAAGACTGGCAGCAGCAGAGAGACCAATTAGGAGCCTATTGGAATAGTCCAGGGTTGAGACTATTAGAACCTGAAATAGGGTGGAGGAGATGGAAATGAGATACACCATATTACTCAGATACCTAGATTTATGGTTTTTTAAATGAGTTTTAAAGCAGTGTATCAGTTTTACAATTAGGTGACTGAGAGAATTTGTGTAGGACTATATATAGTATGAAATGTGAATACTAAATATTTTTGAAACAATTATTTGGAATGACTTTGAAAAGAAAAACAGGCAAACTCAAATTATGGTTTATAGTTATCTCTGTGATGTTATTCAAAATAATTTGGAAAAACATTATCTCTAATATTTATTTATTCTTCTTGATAATCTGTACACACTTATTTCTATGTTTAACCTATTGTACATATACATTTAAATGTGTGTATGAATAGATACCTATATATAAATACATATGTGTATACACATATATGTAAAATGAATGAATGAATGTTCTCATTCCATTTTATTCTTTGCTTTGTCTGCTCATTTTTGTATTTGTGAAACGAATGAAGTTTTTAGGAAGTTCCCAGAAGAAAGGTCCAGTGTCTGGGAAATTCTAAATGTTCAAAAAGCACTTGTTGAATTGAGTTTAGGCAGGGTGTCCCCAAAATCTAAGAAAACTCTATTAAGATATTTGGGACATGCTACAAATACACATATACACATAGTTTATAGTGTTTATCACCAATAAGGGCTTGAAAGGGACCTTTATACACACATACACACAGACTCATATGTGTATACAAATACATATATATATATACATACATTATATATATATATGTGTGTGTGTGTATTTCATACAGATATTATAAAAATTTAGATGAATGTGTCTAAAAATTCTTTGTGTTCCTGGAATAACATCTAAGAAGCAGAAGAATTTTAAAGAATTTTAAACTCAAAGTCTGAGAGAAATGCTTATTTTTGTCCTAAAGGCAATAGGGAACCATTGAAGGTTTTTGAGCAGGATTATGACATGATCAGATCTGTGTTTTAGCAATGTCAATTTGACAACAGTGTGAAAGATGACTCAGAGAGAAGGAGAGGCCAGAGACAAATACAGAAGGAATCTAGGCAAGAGATGAGGAGAAGTGATTGTATGAACAGAGAGGAAGGCCTGGATGTTCGAGATTGTAGAGACAGAAATGACAAGACCTGGCAACTGGTCAGATATAGGGGAAAGGAGAGAAGGATGAGTTGAAGATAACTCCAAGTTTACAAACCTGTCGACATAGAAGGATGTAATGACCTTTATAGACTTTACAGAAATTAGGAAGAGGAGAAGACTTTAGGCCTTGTTTTGGCCTTGTTGAGTTTGAGTTACCCATCAAACATCCAAGTGGAGATATCCACCAAGTGGTGATGAAGGATTAGCACTGTGGAGAGAGTGGAGGACGGTATAGGGTTAAGAGCTGTAGCCCTAGGGGTGATGGATGGATCAACAAGAGAAAGAGTGAGGGGTCTCAGGAAGGAGCCACTGGACACAGTGACATTTAGGGGACTGGATGCAGAGATATTCTGACAGGATGGATGGTTGGATAAGTAGGGAGTGGCAGAAGAGCCCAGGGTGAGAAAAGGAGCCTGGTAATAAAATGGCAAAAACATTTCAGAAAATAAAAACTTCAAAGAGGAATAAATAGGTTATAGGTGGGGGATGGGGTGGGGTGGGACCAGAAAGGTGACTTACTGCCTGCTCTGATACTCATCTCAAACCCTTCCTCCTTCATGAAGCCTTTATAAGCAATCCTACACCAGCCCTTTGATCCTACTCCAATCTCCCTTTTATTTGAATTCTTATAGCATTTATATTGTCTCTAGCTCCTAGTTTAGTGCTTTATTAATTAGTTTCTACCATTTAAATTCAAATGCTAAGTCCTCTGTGGTATTTTCTCTTATTTCCTAGGTTAATATAAAGGCATCCTTTGGATCTAATATACTGTGGTTCACTGTTTAGGTTTTAATGACTTAAAATGAGTATAACTATCAAAAGTATAACATCTTTAACTCAATTCTTACCTTCCCTTTAACTATTGAATGTGTTTTGTCTCAGATAGACTGAGAGCTTAGCTTAAAAAGGTCTTCCACTGCATCCTGGGTCACTCCCTATATCTTGACCCTCTGGAGGAGAGAGACTTTACATAGCTCTGCCTCATTTAAATCCAATTCACTTACAAGTCAAGGTATCCTCCTCCTCATATCATTGGTCTTCTTAGAGGAAGAACAACAACTAATAACAATTGTCTTCTGTTCTGGCTAGAAATATTGAGGGTCTTCTTCCAGATTAATATTTTTGTGATGGTAAGTTATCCTAGTGGGATGCCCTTTGTTTTATACATCTCTAAAGCATTTAACACATGAAGGGAAGGAGTAAAGTTATCTGTGTTTGTAACTACTAAGTTCTGCTGCCCATGAAGACCAGAGCTGTGGATTATCTAAACCTGGCATCTGTCCTAGGCTCTGTCACAGTGCTCTGAATGCCGTAGTGCTGGATAAATACTTATTGAAGGAATAAATGTGAGCATTATCTTCTAGAGACTGTAGCTCCTTAAGGGCAAGAAGCTTATCTTCTATTTCTCAAGTTTCTCCCATGGTGCCTTGCTCATAGTAGAAGCTCATTAGGTACTTGTGGATAAACTGATTTACATCCTCATGGCATGACCATTGTGCCATAGGATGTGGAGTTTTGCGTTTCTTTACCAAAGAATATCTGTCATCCTTGGGGCAATTTTTGCTTTTTGCCATTTTTTTTTCTGTTCATATTTGAAATCTCTTAGCATTTCTATAAGTCCTGAGGATGGGAGTGGGGCTGAGATTGGTATGTTTTTAGTAATCGGAAACATGGCAGTTTCCATCACCTGTTTTTTAATGAGGATGTTTGTTTTAATTCTGCACCTGCAGGAACCGAAAGGGCAGGGGTGGCAGAGAAGGAGAGGGACGTAATGGAAAGATAAGCCAGGTTTGAATTTAGCTCCATCATTTGCTACCTGTATATGATCTCAGACAAGTTACTTAACCAGTTTGAGGTCTCATCTGTAGTAAGAAATACTAGAAGCATTAAATTATAAAAACACTTCTTACCTTTCCAATCATCTTATATTTATTATCCTTTTTGTACTTTACAATTCAGTTGCCAGCTCCTTGATGTTCCCCTCACACATTTCTCCATCTCCCATCTCTATGCCTTTGCACTAGCTGTCCCTCATGCCTTGAAAGCTCTTTCTCCTCACTTCTGCCTTATAGACTCCCTGGACTTTTTCATTATTTGACATCTTTTACAGAAATATTTTCCTATCTCCTCCTCTGTTCCTGCTTTCCATTCTCTGATTACCCTTCATCTACTCATCATGTAGCTCAATATACCTATTTACATGTTTACTCCTCATTACATTATATACTCTTTGAGATTAGGAACCATGTTTTTGTCCTTTTTTGTATCTAACACTTAGCACAATATCTGGCATGTAGTAAGTACTTGTTGATTATATGCTGCAGCTACTTATACTCATGGTGAAATTTTCACTTTTTGGACCACTTGACTTACATTTAGACAGATATAGATATATATTTATGAAAATATGGATATAAAAATTAGAAAAGGTAAAGAAGAAAATTTCAGTGGGAAAGCTTTATGGAAGAGGTAGCTCCTGAGTTGAGCCTTGAAGGAGGGAGGACAACCCAGAGATATGAGAATGGTCTGTTTTTATTATTTTTGTCCTTGATGCTAGAGGAGGACAAAAATCACATTGTGATGTTGGGGTCAAAGAATAGTATATTCAGCTGAGAGAGGATGGCCTATGTGAATGTACACAGTAGGGAAATTATCAAGAAATGATTAGTAGTCCAGTTTGGCTGGAATGTAGGTTACATGGAGAAACCTGAAATAAGACTGGAAATGAAGGCTAGATCCAGATTAGGAAGAGCCTGAAACTAAGAAATCTGTATTTGATTCTATAGACAATAGGGAGTCGCTGGAAGAGGAAGGACCTGATCAAGCATATGCATTAGGGAGATTGCTTTGACAATATCATAAAGATTAGATCAGGGAGGGGAGGGACAATTTAGGAGGCTATTGCAAAAGTCAGACTAGAAATGATTAGGCCTTGTATAGGACTGGTGGTGGTAAGATTGGGATGCATGAATAGATGCAAGAGATATTGTGTTGGTAAAATCCCAAGAGTTTTGCAATGGAATGGATGTAGGGGAAAAGGGATAGAGGAATAGAGTAGAATCAAAGATGACTCCTGGGTTTCCAACCTGAGTAACTGGGAAGATGATAAAGAGAATTCAACTCCAGATATTGCTGCATTGACTCAATTTACTAGCAACCCCCCAAAATGGATGTATACTCAAGTATCTCTGCCAAAAAAAATCCAAATGGGGTCATGAAAAGTCAGATATAACTGAAATTACTGAACAACAATAATGCTTTAAAAATTAAATTATAACAAAGAAAATATGGCTTCCATATTTCTGTAACACCTATGCTTCAAAACCTCAGTCTTTAGAATTTCACCCTCCAGAACTGGGGGTGTAGGTGGGAAGGGGAAGATATTTCCCTAAGGAGGGTATTTTGCTGAGATTTTTTTTAAATTTTGGCATGAAAGATTGACTAAAACAAAGAGATTTTATTTAGCACTCTGTTGTTCAGTCATTTCAGTCATATCCAATCTTGGTGAAGCTACAGAAATCGTTTGTCAGTTATTTCTTCAGTTCATTTTACAGATGAGGAACTGAAGCAAAGTTCCTTGCCCAGAGTCCCATAGCCAGTAAGTGTCTGAGGCTAGATCTGAACTTAGGAAGATGGTCTGACTCCAGACCCGACACTTTATCCACTGTACCACCTGCCAATCATTATGCTAAGTCTGGGGATACAAATACAAAAGTGGAAATAGCCTCTGTTCAAATGGAGTTTATATTCTAATAGGGATAGAAAAAGGGGAATAGTTACAGGGGAGAGATGTTTTGGTTTGGAAAGTCAGGTGGATAGTGAATAGAGCTATGGCGGGGGCGGGGTGGAATGGTACACTTTCTCCAGCAATAATGACACTGTTGACTAAATTTGTGGAACTGGCAATGATAGGGAAGGTGAGAAAAAAAAAGGTAAGTGCTGGGAGGTGATAGGGAACCACTGAACTTGAACTCAAAAGATGTGGAATTAAATGGTAAAAATTTATGGGATCATAGGATTTAGTGCAAGAAGAGACTTTCAAGGTTATTTAGTCTTGACCCCTTTGTTTGGTTGATGAAGAAACTGAAATATAAGCAGGTTAACTGACTTGCGTAAGGTCACCTGGTCAGAAAAAAGAACCCAGATGTCGATTCCTGAATTAGTGCTCTTTGAATCCTACTGCATTGTTGTCTTGGATTGACCTTTTATTAGCTGTGACTCTAGACAAATCGGTTCCTTTATTTTGGCCTCAATTTCCTTATCTGTAAAATGGAGGCATCAGACTAAATGATCTGTGGTGCCCTTCACTCTCTAACATCCTATGGTTCTGATTTGCGGTAATCAGAGCAGTGTTAGGAATAATGGGGTGAGCCCAAGAAGTTTCCTTATCTCCTTGCCCCACCTGCTAGCTTGTAATATTTGGCAGTGATTGGAATAGACAGGAAGATAGCCACATTGCTGCGTGCAAAATCTATTTCACAAATAGCACCTCCTCAAAAGCTATTACATAGGATTGTTTGACATAGTAACATGCGCTTGGCTGCATAAATTAGAGTTCAGTCTGGCCTGATAATGGATCAATCATTTACATTGAATTTATATTCTCTTGTCCCTAGGTAAATGACATTGTGTTTTCTTTCTTTTTTAAATTTTTTTACATGATAATCTTGAAATCAAAATCATGAGACATTTTATGTGAAGAAAGAGGCATCCTGCATTTAACAAATGATATTGGTTCTGGATGTTTTTCTTTCCTTAGCTGATAAGAAAAAAGAGAACAGAGTAGTTGAGGCAATTTGTGTACTTCTCTGTCAATATTCACTCAGTACATTAAGATTTTATAATTTTGTTCAGGTGGGCAATGTCCTCTCCAATACAGGTCACAACTCCTCTATTATTATTACTATAATAATAATAATAAAGTAGTAGTAGTAATAAAAATAGCTAGTATTTATATATCTATATATAATTTTAAGACTAAAACTATATATAGCTTTGAAGTTTATAAAATGCTTTACATGTTATCTTATTTGATTTTCACAACAACCCTTGGTAATACATGCTATTATTATCCCCATTTTATAGATAAGGAGACTGAGGCAAATATCAGTTAGGTGATTTATCCAGGGTCCCACAAAAAATATCTGAGGATGGATTTGAACTCAGGTCTTCTTAATTACAAATCCCATGTTCTGTCCTTGGGGCCAACTACCTGCCTTAGAGAGGAAGGCTTTCATGACTTCCTGTGGACAAAATATCCATCATCTTGGGGTCTATCTACTTCTTGTGAGCTTCTCTAAACTTAGCTAAGCTGGTTGCCCAAAAACTAACATTCAGTCTAACGCCAGATCTATAGTCAAAGGCTTTCCATCTTGGCAGGACCTTCTCCTCCTTGTGTTCTGCTGACATCTTCATAAAGGTGTCAGATATTGCTGAGAGAAGTCCTGTCAATAATATGTGACACATGTGATTAACATATCTTCCCTGTCAAACTTTTGGGGTGGGGGTTCATGGGTGTGGAATATATTCTGCTAAAGATTCTAATACCAATACCTTCTTATTAGGTTCCATGTTAGGATGAAACTAGGAGCCCCCAAGTCACTGAACGTTTTACATGAAGAAGTTCACTTTGCCCTTACAAAAAAGGCACTTAGTGCCACTGATCATTGACAACTGGAGGTTGTCTCCTCCCCACCCTTTCCCATCTCCATATGGAAATGGAAGGGTGAGATTACTTGGCAGATCTTCAGAAATCCAGCAACTCCTAGGGACCTAGATACCACATGGCTGGGTCATTTTATGCCCTTCCATGACCAGGAAACTGTGTCAGGGAATCTAGGGCTAATCAAGTCCTAGGGGCAGCTTTGTCCTAGACTATCCCATTCTGGTTGGGAGCTGGTGAGGTGGAGGAGGGGTGGAAAGGAAGCTGTGCCAGGAAAGCTGAAGTCAATCATGTAGGCCAATCAGACTCTAGTAGGTAATCTTTTAGGAAAATATTATGGATACGAGTAAAAGAAACTTCATTAATAAAATGCTGGTCTTATCATTTACTTACTCGTGTTCCCACCCAAATTTTGATCCTGTACATTTGCCCATAAATGAACAAAAGGATCAGAGGGGAATGTTCTGGGGTCACACTTCAAGTATGTGATTCCTGAAGGTAACCACTATAGGCCTTCTGGAGAAGTGATAATGCAATTCAAATTAACAAGAATCTTTAAAAGTCCTACTATGTGCAGAGAATACTGTGGTAAGTGTTGGAAAAGGAAATGCAAAGGATAGGTGGAATTTAGAGTATAATAAAAAACTTGAATGTAAGGTGGGCAACTTTAGACTGACTGATGAACTTAGATCCTGAATATTCAGCAAATTGACCTGGAGTCCTATTTTGTTTCTGAATTTCTGTAGAATATAGAAATGGTATCATTATGATGTGTCTTTAGATTTAGAATCATTCTTAGTTTGAGAAGTTTCTCTCAAGAGTTAGACCTTTGAATCAAGATCAAGACCCTGTGGGCATTGCTTTAAGATGCCTTTCTAGACAGTTAACTAGAACTTTGCTGATCATCTCAAGGAAAACTTGACTAATTATCTAGTTGGTTTTCTCCTTGGATGAGTTCTCTTCCCATTCCAATTTCCTCAGATGTAATTAATTTGAAACCTATTTTTTGTTTCTGACTGAGATCAAGTCCAGGCAAATAGAGCTAGGATTTAAGCCAGCGGTTAAATCCCAACGTTCTCTTGGTGCCTTCAAATACAGAATTTTTACTCTTCAAATTGTGACCACTTTTGAGTGACTGACTGAGCAATTGGTTCAGAGAGAGAATCAGCAGGACTTTTAATAAACTGTCATTTTTAATATCCTCTAGAGCAGAGTTCTTAACCTCTTCATTGTGTCATGTACTACTTTGAAAATCTGGTGTTAGCCTATAAGGTATTTTTTCTTTTTAAAACATGAGAAAAGGAAGTGCTATGTTTTAATTAGAAGTTGGTGAAAATAAAGGGTTTTTTTCACATGCAAGTTCACAAAATCTATCCATGGATCCCTAAGGAGTTAACCCCTAGGTTAAGAGTGCCTATTCTAGATTGTTATTTTGATATATTGTAGACTGATAAAAACAAAACAAAACAAAATTATGGGCCAATCATGTAAAATGAGAGTGAGGAAGAGCATTCCAACAGCTAGAACACTCTATTGGTATTCACAAAATGTTCAAAGGATCAAAACTATTCAAATGAATTGTCTGTGGAAAATTTATTGGAAAACATGGATAAGAATAAGAATGGAAAGGTCACAATTTGTACCACAGGAGAGAGAGTATCTATACCATGGAGTTCATGGATTAATTGGATCATCAAGGAAGTAGAATGACAATAAAATGATTAATAATTAAAATGCTTTTTTGACTATTGGAAAACCCCAAAGAATAAAAGGTTGTATTTTTGTTTAGTTTAGTGAGTCTGAAGGCATGAAGGGACATTAGAATGGCCTGGCTAAAGTTTTCTGCTTTCTTCCACTCGGACCACAAATTATGACTAAAATATTATGTCCAGTTTTGGGTTTCACATTTTAGGAAAGATGTTAACCCAGAGGAGTGTTACTAAGATAGTAAGGGGTATATAGACAGACATCATTTGAATGATTTAGGGATGTTTAAGCTGGAGAAAAGAAGATTTGGGAATGGAAGAAGTGCAAGAACTATTTTCATATATTGAAGTGTTATTTGGAAAATATGTTAACAATAATGAAAATGATAACACTGGTAATAGTAACTTATTTCTAAAGAGCTTTGCAAAGCATGTACCTACACGATCTCATTTTGTCCTAAGCACAATTCTGTGAGGTAGAAGCTAGCTAGACTTATTTTGCTTGGTTCCAAAGGGTAGAAATAGGAACAATGGGCAAAACTTGCTGAAAGGCAGATTTTGGCTGGATGAAAGGAAAAACTTTCTAACAATTAATTAGTCATTCAAAAGCAAGATAGGTTGCCTCAGGAGCTTGGTGATTTCTTCTCTAGAGGGCAAGTCTGGAGACTACTGAGGGAGAATTTTGTAGATAGATTCCAGTTCAAATCCTGGAGATGCCTTCCAGTTCTGAGACCATATGGGTCTGTGACAATTTACCCAGGTCCCTGGCTCTGTTTTTGAAAAAATTGAACGTTCTATCTCTGCTACCATATTGATGAAGGAAAATGTCCCATGCTCTGACTTATTTGGGAAGATGTTAGCTTTGATTATCAGGCAAATGAGGCAGTAATATGAGATCGGGAGTGACACCTTCTTGCCTCATTTCCAAAGGAGAGAAGTGATTGGAAAACAGGAGTCAGCACACTCTAATGGGCCTAAGCCAGGCCTGAAGATGCTATGGATATATCAAAAGCACTGACAAAGATGATGAAAGAGAGAAAGAGAGAGGGGGGGAGACAGACACAGAGAGACTGAGAGAGAGAGAGAGGGAGAGAGAGAGACAGACAGAGAGAGGTGGGGGAGGGAGAAGAACAATAGTTGAATGAACAAAGAAGGAAGAAAAGGCAGGATAGAAAATTATATATCGGTATTGAGTACCATTACCTCTGGTGCTCTTTAGCCTCATCACTGCTACAGGACTTTTATACCCAGAGATGACCTTTGAGGTCATTTAGTCCAACCCCCTTATTTTATAGGTAGAGATACTTAAGACTGGAGGATGAAAACTATTTGTCTAAGACAGACAGCAAATGGCAAGAGGCAAGACTGGAATTTGGTTCCTTAGATTCCAAATCCAATTTTCTTCTCACCCACTTTAGAACTTAAGAAATGCCGTATTAGTTTAGCTTTTAGCTCCATTCCTCTTGCTATTGGGTAATGATGTCATCCTGGATGCCAATAGTTCAGACATCTGTGAGCTTGTTTAAATTTATCTTGAGCATATTTACATATTTACCTTTCTTGATACATGAGAGGTAATGAATTCTACAAACATTGTTATTGTTATTATTGTGTAAATAAATATTTTCATTTATTTACCTGAAAAATCTTTTCTATGAACTTTTAAAAGGTTCCCCTCTAGCTGTGGTATTCAGCAGAAAGAACTCTGTTTACCTTATTTATAATATTAAAGGCTTTAATCATTTCTTAGTCTGTTGAATTCTCTCTCATTTCTTAGTCTGTTGAATTCTCTCTCATTCTCTTTCTCTCTCTCTTTTTCTCTCTGTCTCTGTCTGTTTTTTTCTCTCTCATCTACCCCTTTTATTTATCTATTTTGACGGAACAATCTTAATTTGTCCTAACCTCACTACTCCATTTCCTTGATTATTTTAATTTTCTTTCTCTGAAAGGCTAATTCTTTTGTCATTTTATTGAGAAGCACTGATTAAACTTCATTCAATATTCCCATACAATGGGCATTTATTAAGTATTCACTGTGTGCAAGATTCTGGAATATATAGAAAAAGGAAAGTGAACCTGTGTTTTTTATCATCATAGGGAACATACGGACAAAGAAACCAAATTGATTCAGGTTGATCTTTTGCCTGCAATTCATAATTTTAGAGAGTTGTCTAGAGTAGTAGTGTTCTACTGAAATAGAAATGGGGATCACTAAAGCACACAATAAGGATCTCTGAGGGCCTCATATTGAATTAGAAAACCACATATGCTTATATTTTCTTTTTTAATTAGTACAGCGACACATTAAAATGAGATAGGAACATCTGGTACAGACTGCCCTTGGGACCATTGTGAGCCACAGGTTTGATACCTCCATCCAAAAGATTTGAGGGATGAAGTAACTTGATTAGCTTTGCATAGCTGAGACATTGCACAGGTGAGATCTGGACCTGGTGCTTTATGGCTTCAAGGGTGGCTCTCTTCTCCCCTCTTTGCCTTTTTCCTCCCTTCCTTTCTCCCTCCCTCCCTGTTTTAGTCTTTCAATTACTGCTTTTCTTTGTCTTCTATATCATGCCTTACATATGCTGGTGGTACCTTCAGGTTGATAGTTTTGAAATACAGAGCAAAATAAACAGTTTCTATTCTCAAAGAGTTTGCCTTCTCACATCACATATAAATATCTAAATATATGCATCTCTGTGTAAGTATATATGCTTACATATATATTCCATATGTAACCTAATTGGATCCCTAACTCTAACCTATATATAACATATATCTATATCCATCTATCTAACATCTCTCTGTCATTTATTATTTATTTCATTTGTCTATGTATCATCTGCCTGCTATCTATTTCTCTAATATCTATCATCTGTCTATATATCTAAGTCTCTCTAACATCTATTACCTATCTAGTCTGTCTACATAACATCTATTTGTCTATTTGTCAGTCTAACATCTTTCTATTAACTATCTAATCTGCCTATATAATACCTATCTCTTTGTTTCTCTATTTGTCAATCTATTATGTATACAATCTGTCTATATATTATCTATTTGTCTATCTGTCTGTCTAATGTCTATCATCTATTATCTATCTAGTCTGTCTATATAATATCTAACATCTATCATCTATCTAATTTGTCTATAATATTTTATCTATCTGTCTGTCCATCTATCTAATGTCTCTCTAACATCTATCTAGTCTGTTTATTTGCCAATTTAACATCTTTCTATTATCTATCTAATTTGTCCATATAATAATTTGCCAATCTAACATCTCTCTAACATCTATTATCTATCTAATCTGTCTATATTATATCTATGTCTGTCCATCTTTCTATCTAACATCTCTCTAACATCTATCATCTATCTAATTTGAATTTATAATATCTGTCTATCGAACATCTATCATCTATCTAATCTGTCTATTGATACCTAGCTATTTATCTGTCATAATTTGAGAAAGGCAAGAAATTAAAGATTTATGGGGATTAGGAAAGGTGACACTGTATACACATATCATGAATGTAGTATGATAGGACCATGACTTCAGAACTGAAAGAGTTCAATCTCTTCACTGGGGATGAGGGAACTGAAGTCTAGTGATATAAAGTGTAAAATTACAGAGGTAGTAAGTGTAAGAGCTGGCTTTGAATCCAATTCTCCTTACTTCAAATCCAGCACTACCCCATAGTCAGATGCTGTGGTCTATCCTAACTCTCTTGATGATGCTCAGAATCTGATTGGCCATTTGGAGTTCATTTTTTCTTTCTGATCTCACCTTTTTGACATTATACTATATCCACAAATGAGTGAAGTCAAAATGCCAGGACCTTTCCCTTCTGCCAATAAGCTGAGTTATTCCAGAGAGGAGAACCAATGATGCTTTGGTAATTCTGCAAATCCACAAATTATGGTGTCTAGGAACATATATTAGAGAGGGAAAAAGCAAATCATCCAGTATCTTTGCCAAGAAAACCCCAAGGGACCACAAAGAACTGAATATAACCGATATGACTGAATGACAAGGAAATTGCATAGAAAGTGACCAGGGTTAGTAAAGTAGTCATTCCAGATGCCTATATTCATTCTCTCTCTCTCTCTCTCTCTCTCTCTCTCTCTCTCTCTCTCTCTCTCTCTATAT
>JAJPUD010004452.1:92166-108689 GCA_023553655.1 Myrmecobius fasciatus
TGGTCTTTAGGCCAGTAGTACTGATTCCAAATAAAACTAGGGGCCACTAATACATAAGTGTCACAGTGGGCCGTACATTAACTTGGTTTTAAAATGCAATACATTGTATTTTTACTTATCTTTCTAAGTATCTTCCACAAAAGGTCAAGAATTCCAAGGGAATCAATGAAAACAAAAGGCTGATGAAAGTGGCCTTGCTGTATCAGATCTAAAACTATATTATAAAGGAGCGGTCATCAAAACCATTTGGTACCGGCTAAGAAGCAGAGTAGTTGATCAGTGGAATAGGATAGGATCACAGGACAAACAAGGCAATAACTATAGCAATCTAGTGTTTGAGAAATCCAAAGACCTCAGCTTTTGGGATAAGTACTCACTATTTGACAAAAACTGCTGGGAAAATTGGAAATTAGTGTAAAAAGAAATTAGAGCTTGACCCACACCTAACACCACATACCAAGATAAGATCGAAATGGGTTCATGATTTAGACATAAAGAGTGATATTGTAAGCAAATTAGAAGAATGTAGTATAGTTTACCTCTCAGACCTGTGGAGATGGAATAAATTTATGTCCAAAGAAGAACTGGAACTCTTAATTGAACACCAGATAGATAATTTTGATTATATTAAGTTAAAAAGATTTTGTACAAATAAAACTAATGCAGACAAGATTAGGAAGGAAGCAATAAATTGGGAAATCATCTTTACATTTAAGGGTTCTGATAAAGGCCTCATTTCTAAGATATATAGAGAATTGTCTCATATTTATGAGAATTCAAGCCATTCTCCAATTGATAAATGGTCAAAGGATATGAACAGACAATTTTCATATTATGAAATTAAAACTATGTGTAGTCATATGAAAAGGTGCTCCAAATCACTATTGATCAGAGAAATGCAAATTAAGACAACTCTGAGATACCACTACACACCTGTCAGATTGGCTAAGATGACAGGAAAAGATAATGATGAATGTTGGAGAGGATGTGGGAAAACTGGGACACTGATACATTGTTGGTGGAGTTGTGAACGGATCCAGCCATTCTGGAGAGCAATTTGGAACTATGCTCAAAAAGTTATCAAACTGTGCATACCCTTTGACCCAGCAGTGTTTCTATTGGGCCTATATCCCAAAGAGATCTTAGAGGAGGGAAAGGGACCCACATGTGCAAGAATGTTTGTGGCAGCCCTTTTTGTAGTGGCTAGAAACAGGAAACTGAATGGATTTCCATCAATTGGAGAGTGGCTGAATAAATTATGGTATATGAATGTTATGGAATATTATTGCTCTATAAGAAACAACCCGCAGGATGATTTCAGAGAGGCCTGGAGAGACTTGCATGAACTGATGCTGAGTGAAACAAGCAGAACCAGGAGATCATTATACACGGCAACAACAATACTATATGATGATCAGTTCTGATGAATGTGGTTCTCTTCAACAATGAAATGTTTCAAACCAGTTCCAATTGTTCAGTGAAGAAAGCCATACACATCCAGAGATAGGGATGTGAAATGTGGACCACAACATAACATTTCCATGCTCTCTATTGATGTTTGCTTGCAGTGTGTTTCCTTCCTTTCTCTGATTTTTTGTTCATGTAGATACGATTTTTCTTGCACAAAAATGGTAAGTGTGGAACTATGTATACATATATTCGATTTGTCAAGTATTTAGTGGATTTCCTGCCATTTAGGGGAGGGGTGAGGACTGGAGGGGGGAAATTTGTAACAGAAAGCTTTGTAAGGGTCAATGTTGAAAAATTACCTATACATATGTTTTGCAAATAAAAAAGCTTTAAAATAAATAAATATCTTCCAAATACATTTTAATCTGGTTCAAACAGCACTTGGGAGTTTTGCAGGTACACAGAGTGTTAACACCTTTGCTCTAGAACTTTGGAATAGATTCCTAACTAATCTCCTTGCCACAGGCCTCTCCTTCCTCCAATCCAATCTCCATATAGACCTCAAAATGGTTTTCCTAAAGGTGTGACCATCTTACCTGTATTCTAATAAATTCCACTGACTCCCTTTACAATTAGGAGGAACTATTGTGTCATCTTTATCTCAATCTTTTTAAATTCTACTTTTGAATAAATTTTATGATGGTCATAATTATTAGTTTGGGAGTTATTACTTAGTCATTCAGTCATATCCAACTCTTTATGATCCTGTGCAAAGATACTGGAGTGGTTTACCATTTCCTTCTCCAGTAGATTAAGGCAAGCAGAGATTAAATGCCATGCCCAAGGTCACACTACTAGAGTCTGAGACCAGATTTTACATTTCCAATGCTCTATCTACTGAATTAGGTTAGGCTAGTTGCTTAATTCAGGAATACATTTATATAATTTATAAATAAGTCAATATCCAAATATTGGAAGTGTGTGCTCATAATTTTTTTTCTAATAAGGATATATGATCAAGAAAAGCTTGCATACTTTCTAGGCAATGGATCTACCAAATGTCTCTTTTCTGATTGATCTGTTCATTTAGGTTTGTTTTGAATGTGATCATCTTCCCTTATTAAAATATGGAAAATGTGTGTGTGTGTTTGTGTGTGTGTGTTGTGTGTGTGTATGTATTTGGGGTGTGGGAAATCGGTCAAGGAACAGAATCACTAATAGAGTTTTGGGAAGGTCTAGAGGTGGGTGTGTTGTTGAGATGACCCAGCAGAGAATGTTACGTGAATCAATACTTGGGTTAAATAAATCTCAGCTATATTGCTGTGGATGGAATGTTGACTAATCAAGAATGGCATTGGGTAACCAAGCCTCCTGCCACCCCAAGATCTTGTGTTCAGGCTCCACTGGGCCATTTTGAAACAATCAAAAGTCTCCAGCCTGAGGAAATGCAGCATAAATTGACCATCACCGAGGATAGTACCTTTTCCTTTCATGGGCCGTTGTCCATCTCCCCAGCTCTGACTTATAAACCAAAGCTTTCACCCCATTGAGTGCGTAACTACCATTTCCACTATGAAGTCAGCTCTATTTCCTGTCCTCAGTCTCAAGATCACTATTGTCTTTACAGAATTCCCAGTTGGGATCACTATCTGCGTATTTCCCTTTCTCTAGATCAGGAAGTCCTGCAGAACTGTTCAGCTGCAAAAGAAATGGGATTAACTCATCTCCCTCAAGTTTCCTTCCACTGTTCTCTCCAACCATTCAATGAAATTCACTCCAACATTCACTCAACTGCTCTCAAGGACCCCTCCTTCCACAGACGGAGCCTTTTTCTTGCCCCCAACTTTCCAGTCCCCTCTTTCCTTGTCATCTGCTCCTAGGAGGGGGGCTGTCCATCCTAATTGAAGTTTATTCCCTAGCTTTTGCCCCAACTTTCTGATGATCTGCCCCTTACACTCTGGCTTGAGCCAGACTGAGCTAACTGTTCTCTACTATCTTGGTCCCCTCTGCAGGTATAGTGGTGATGCTGGGGAAGTTGGGGGGCTCATTTCTCTCTGTTTCTGCCCCCTTCCAGGTCTCTGCTCATGCTGCCTTCAGGTTCTTCCCTATCTCTGCTGGCTCTCAAGAAAGCACCCCATTAAGTCATTCATATTAAAGAGTAAAGGCTGGACAAGAGGTTGATTCTTTGCTGGGATGCTTAACTCTTGAGGGGGAGTGTAGGACAGTGGGAAGTGCAATGGCTTCAGAGTCAGAAGAACTGACTGCAGTAAAGATGCTTAATCTCTTGAGGCCTCATTTTTAAAAGAAGAATGCTGAATTAGTTCTTCCCTATAGACCTTTTAGTTTTAATATGATTCTATGAAATAGCACTGCATTTTGGGTTTGGAGAATTGGGTTCTAGCTCTGGCTCTGTCACCATGATCATAATGATAGGCCATTTCCCAGTTAAACAAATAAATTTCTAATAATAGAATTTTAGGCATTAGCAATAGGTAGAATCTTCCCAGATCTCTCAAGATGTAGATCATAGACAGCTATTTATTTTGCTTCCAGATAACACTAGCTTCGATCCAATGCCATGTGATGATCCCAACTTCCTGTGCAAAAAATAATGATGATGATACCTAGCATACATATATGCATACATACATATATATAGTTGTGTGTGTATATATATGTATATATAAAGTGATACAATATACACATACACATATGTGTTATATTTGTATGCATATATATACATATATATCACTTAGTGGTTTCCAAAACCCTTTATATACATGATCTTGATCCTCACAATGACCCTATGAGATTAGTAGTAGAGGCTTTATTGCTCCCATTTTACAGATGAAGAAATTGAGACTCAGGAGGATGAAGTGATTTGTTTGATTTCACATAGCCAATTGATGACAGAGTCAGGTTTCGAATGTGGGTTTTTAGACTCCAAATTTAGCCCATTAGTCGGAGAGTTCTTTGAGAAGAGAGACTGAGATTTTGTTGTTGTTGTTGTTATATTTCTTTGTATCTCTAGCACTCAAAGCAATGTCTGACAGATAGTAGGCACTTAATAAATGCACTTGACTTGTTCATTTCTGAATGCCATATGGTGCCATTGATTGGTTGAATAATAATATTAATAGCTATTATTTCCATAATACCATATGCCAAGCACTCCGTGAAGTACTTTCTAATTATTATTTCATTTGATCCTTACAACTTCGGGGGATAGATGTTATTTCATTCCCATTTTACAGATGAGGAAACTGAGGCAAACAAGAGTTAAGTGACTTGCCCAGGGTCATACAGCTAGTAAGTGTCTGAGACTAGATTTGACTTCAGGTATTCTGACTCCAGGTCAGAATAATATTCAAACTTGGCTCCCCCAGTGAATCTCTCTCTCTCTCTCTCTCTCTCTCTCTCTCTCTCTGTCTGTCTCTCTCTCTCTCTCTCTCTGTATATATATGTATATGTATATATATATATATTCACACACACATTTTAATATAACTATATTCCACTTTTTCTACTTTCATTGTTCATACAGAATCAGACACTTAAAGTACATAGAACCTTAGAGATCATATAGCTAATCTTTTTTTCCTCAAGGTTCCCCATTTCACAGATGAGGAAACAAATGCCCAAAGAGATGAAGAGCTTTGCCAGATTAGCACACGACATACCTTGTCTCCTGACTCCTAGTCCAATCCAATTCCAATTCAGGATCTTTTTCTGAACCCTGTCCTTGGTGTCTTCTTCTATACCTGAGGTTCAAAGCACCTTGCACATAGTAGGTGCTTAATCAATACTTGTTAATTTTCCTAAACTTGTGCCTGGAAAGAGAAGGGACCACAGGGAAACAGCTGGAGTGCCAGAGGTTGGGTTGATACTGTGGCAATGAGTCATGTAGCCTGTTTGGCTGGCTCTTTAATTTTGGGTCACTAAGAAACAGGAAATTATCTGCTGCCTGATTCAACCCAAAGAGAGCGCAACAGCATACTTAGTTGCCCTCCAGCTGGGTGTTTGCAGTCAGTCAGGTGTCATTGCTGACAGTTCAGAGCATGGTCCAAGCACATTAGAACTAGGTTGACACCTAAACTAATCTATCTATTTAGTGCTATACCAATCAAACTCCCAAGAGATTATTTAACAGAACTAGAAAAAATAACAACAAAATTCATCTGGAAAAACAAAAGGTCAAGAATTTCAAGGGAATTAATGAAAAAAAATGCAAATGAGGGTGGCCTAGCTGCACCAGATCTAAAACTATATTATAAAGCAGTGGTCACCAAAACCATTTGGTACTGGATAAGAAATAGAGTAGTGGATCAGTGGAATAGGTTAGGTTCACAGAACAAAATACTCAATGACAATTGTAATCTAGTGTTTGATAAACCCAAAGACCCCAGTTTTGGGGATAAAAACTCACTATTTGACAAAAACTGCTGGGATCATTGGAAACTAGTCTGGAAGAAATTAGGCATTGACCCACACCTAACACCATATACCAAGATAAGGTCAAAATGGATTCATGATCTAGGCATAAAGAATGATATTATAAACAAATTAGAACAATGTAGGATGGTTTACCTCTCAGACCTGTGGAGGGGGAAGGAATTTGTGACCAAAGAAGAACTAGAGGTCATCATTAATCACAAAATAGATAAATTTGACTATATCAAGTTGAAAAGTTTTTGTACAAACAAAATGAATGCAGACAAGATTAGAAGGGTAGCAGTAAACTGGGAAAATATTTTTACATCCAAAGGTTCTGATAAAGGCCTCATTTCTAAAATATATAGAGAATTGACTCAAATATATAAGAATTCAAGCCATTCTCCAATTGACAAATGGTCAAAAGATATGAACAGACAATTTTCAGACGAAGAAATTGAAACTATTTCCGGTCACATGAAAAGGTGCTCCAAGTCACTATTGATCAGAGAAATGCAAATTAAGACAACTCTGAGATACCACTACACACCTGTCAGATTGGCTAAAATGACAGGAAATGATAATGATAGCTGTTGGAGGGGATGTGGGAAAACTGGGACACTGATACATTGTTGGTGGAACTGTGAACGGATCCAACCATTCTGGAGAGCAATTTGGAGCTATGCTCAAAAAGTTATCAAACAGTGCATACCCTTTGACCCAGCAGTATTTCTACTGGGCCTATATCCCAAAGAGATTTTAAAGGAGGGAAAGGGACCCACATGTGCAAGAATGTTTGTGGCAGCCCTTTTTGTAGTGGCAAGAAACTGGAAATTGAAAAGATGCCCATCAATTGGAGAATGGCTGAATAAATTATGGTATATGAATGTTATGGAATATTATTGTTCTGTAAGAAATGACCAACAGGACGATTTCAGAGAGGATTGGAGAGACTTGCATGAACTGATGCTGAGTGAAATCAGCAGAACCAGGAGAACATTATACACAGAAACAAGACTATACGATGATCAATTTTGATGGACATGGTTCTCTTCAATAATGATGTGATTCAAACCAGTTGTGCTGCGATGAAGATAGTCATATACATCCAGAGAGAGGCCTGTGGGAACTGAGAGTGAACCACAACACAGCATTTTAACGCTTTCTGTGAATATTTCCATGCATTCTGTTTTCCTTCTTCAGTTGTTTTTTTTCTTCTCTTTCTAGATCTGATGTTTCTTGTGCAGTAAGATAACTGTATAGATATGTATACATGTATTGTATTTGTCATATAATTTATCCTATCTAGCATGTATTAGATTACCTGTCATTTAGGGGTGGGGGTGGGGGGAAGGAAGGGAAAGCTTGGGAAAAAAAAGTTTTTTTGCAAAGGTCAATGTTGAAAGGTCACTCATATGTTTTGCAAATAAAAAGCTTAAAAAAAAAAAAAGAACTAGGTTGACCTGGCCCCCACTGAACTTTTTGGTGGGTTATTCTAACATTGTTTCCTGCACTGATTTATACAATTTGTTCATTAGTCAGCCTGGGGTGATAAGAATGAGCCCTGAACTTGAAGTCAGAAGATGCAGATTCAGGGTCCAGCTCTGCTATTTACTAGCCAAGTGATCACAGACAGAACATGTAACTTCTTTGGGTCTCACTTTCTGTATCTGTAAGATGGGTACGTCAATACCCGTCCTACTTGCCTCCCCTCACAGGTTTGTTTAATCATAGAATTGTTAGGAATCTCAAAAGGCAACTATCCCAAGCCACAATCCTTTCTACCATCTTCTTGACAAGTAAGGTTAATATTTATTTGTCTTCAGCTTCTTCAAAGATCCATTATTTCATCAGGGTGAATATTTCCTTTATTCTCAAAGATCACAATGCAATTACAGTCTAGCAGATGGTTTTGGATTATTTGTGGCTGAAAAAAATCACCTCCCTTCAGCCAACAGTGGGAAGCCCCTCAAGACTTTATCTGGACTGGTTTTTATATGAGAGACATATGGGATGAGAGGTCCTTGTCTGACAGATGACCAGGATTCTACTCAAAACCTCTCCACCACTGTGGGATTCTCTCTGATGGCAAAGCCTTTAGATCAGCAACACAATGGAGCATCAGGATAGAATCATAAAAGCAGGAAATTTCTCATGAAAAAAGCTACTAACAAACTACAGGATGCCAGATGAATGTAAGAAGGAGCTGCTTTCAACCCACAAGCCATTTTTCCAAAGATAACCTCAAGAACGAGTGGAATTATGGGATATTTTGTCAAACAGCCAAAACTGGCAGAAGAGGGTGTGTTGAAGGGGTCCTTCATTATGGTACACTGGAGAACTTTAATCCCAGGGTCTGTGACTTCCAGATCTGCCCACGGCCCTTGCAGTTAGCAGCATCCTCTCTTGGTTTGGAATTAGCTGGTTGGTCAAATTTTTGGGGGGAGGAGTATTGGATTTTATTAGCAAAAAATTCTATAACTTCTCTTTCTCACTTCAAACACAGATACACATAGAAAATTCATTGAAACTGCTGGGATTTTTATAAAAATCACTATCTCAAGCCATACAAAATATTTCTACTTGCCCCTTTCATCAGCACTTTCCAATTGAAATAACAATAGCTCACATGTATATGATCCTTTTGGAAGCACTTTTCTAATGCATATATTTGAGATAAGTAGCATTAAGTATTATTACTCCTGGAGTGGAGGGATTGTTTCATTTCTTTGTGCCTAGCATTGTGCTTGGTACAGAGCAAGGTCTCAAGAGATGCTTTTGAGTTTGTTGATTTTGCAGATGAAGAAATTGAAGGTAATTTATGTTAAACGACTTGTCCAAAGTTATATGGCCAATAAGAGGCAGAATCAGACTGGAGGGCAATTCTTCTGAGCCTAAATCTCCTGGTCCAAGGTTTTTAAAATTCATTCTTCTTGCTTCAATTAAAAAAAAAAACAGAGAGTGACTCACAATTATTAAATGCTTTCAGGCACATACACAGCACCTTTTTTCCCCTTTTACTGGTTCTGGGAAATAGATTATGCATGTACTATCTAGACTTTACAGAGGAGGAAAATCAGTCTTAGATAAATTAAATCACTTAGCCAAGACCACACAATTAAGTGCCAGAATGAGGCTTTGAACTTGCAGTTCCAAGACTAGCACTCTTTTCATTGTACTCTTAATACCTTAGATAATTCATCTATTAGTAATCTTTCTCCAAATCCACCCTTCCCCTACTCCACTTCAGTAAGTAGTTTTTCTGCCCAAACTTTTATCACTTTGTGATCAAACTGCTGTTGAGATTCTCCAGATTGAGGTAGGCTAGTCTTGGGATGCCAGACATATTACCCATTGACACTCTGTATTCAAGCTTTCAGGCTTAATCACACCTGCTAGAGTTTATGCTCTGTTGGCACAGCCTTCAAGAGCCTGGGGCACCCCTTATTTCCAGTCTCTCCTCACTTAGATCCTTCTTCCACACAACTGTTCAAGTTAATCTCCCCAAAACATAGGTCTTACTATGTCACTACCTTACTCTATAAACTCCAATGGTTCCCTATTTTCTCCAGGATCAAATATAACAATATCAATGATACTTAGCATTTATATAGCATTTTAAAATTAACAAATGTTATCTCATTGATTTTCACATGTACCATGGAGATTGTTTGTTGTTGTTCAATCATTTTTCAGTCATATTAGACTCTTTGTGACCTCTTTTGGGGTTTTCTTCACAGAGATACTAGAATGGTTTGCCATTTCCTTCTTCATCTCATTTGACAGATGAGGAAACTGAGGCAGAGTTAAGTGACTTGCCACACAGCTAGCAGGTGTATGAATTCATTGAACTTGAATTCATGAAGATGAGTCTTCCTGACTTCAGTCCCAGTATTCTATCTACTGTGGTGTCACCTAGCTGCCCCAATGCCCACCATCCAGAGATGAAGTGTCCTGCATAAGGAGTATTAAGGAGACTGGGATCAATGGATGAAAGAGTAAGAATGAGGGGAGTAAGGTGTAAGAAGACTGAAAAGATAGAAAGATCTTTTAAAAGCCAAACAGAAGATTTTATATTTAATTATTAATTATCCAGGGAGCCACTGAATAGAAAGGTGTCACAGTCAGAATCATGCTTTAGGAGGATGACAGATGAGTGGTGATTGGAATGAATGGAGGAAATCTGAGGCAGAGAGACTAACAAGAAGACTTTACAATAGACCAGGTCTGAGGTGATGAGGGCCTGTACCAGGATGATGGAAATGTCAGAGAAGAGAAGTTGCTAGGAGACATCACAAATATAGAAATGGTGGGGCTTGGAAACTAATTGGACATGTGGGATATGAATGAGAAGTTAAGGATGATATCTATATGGTGAGCTCACTGGAGTATGGTGGTTCCCTGGAAAATACTAGGGAAAGGCCATCTCCGGTCATCCTAGATGTCTCTGGACGAGAGATTGAGGCTGCTGCTTTTGCACAGTCCTGCCTCACTTAAATGCAATTCACTTTCTATTCATGATATCACCTGGCTGATGTTATGATCCCTCTTCAAAAGTGAAGGACAAACAATCAAATCAAAAGGAAAGGTTACAAAAGGGGAAAACAAGGGGCAAAGACTATAAAGACATGTTAAATTTAAGATAGCTACAAGATATCTAGTCCCAGATGTCCAGTTGCAGATGAGAGATTAGGGCTGGATAAATAGATCTGAGAAACATTTTCATTGAGATAACAATTGAATTCATGAGAGCTGAGGAGATTTTTAAGTGAAATAAGGAAGGGAAAGAGAACACATAGGACAGAGCCTTCTGTTATTGGGAAGCTTATTGGGTATGACCTGGATGGAGGTCAGACAATGAACAATCACTCAGGTAGGAGGTGAACCTGGAGTGAGCAGGGTCACAGAAGCCTGGAGAAAACAGATCATCAAGAAGTCAACAACAGTGTCAAAGGCTGCAGATTAGTGAAAAAGTATGAGGATGGAGAAAAAGTCATTGGATTTGGTAATTAAGATATCACAGGAAACTTCCACTTTATAGGTGTCTTAAATGTTCCTAATTATATATGTGTTGACTTCTATTTAATGGGGGTGGACATCTTGGGGCAAACTTTTGGGAGAACATGATTGAACACTGCCCAGAATAAGCAAGAATTAATGATTTACCATCTTTGGAAGGAAATCTCTCATCAATGAGATCATTAATCCCTTTGAGTATTTGAGTATCATCTCCATTAGAATGAAAGCCCTTTGAAGACAGGCTTTTTTTTTTTCTTTTTCTTTGTATTCACAATGCTTCTCAAAATACCTAGTACTTATTGGATACCTAACAAATATGTCTGCTGATTGATTAAATGATTTCCCAAGGTTACCTAGCTATTTAATGGGAAAGTCTGGGTAAGTCACTTAACTCTATCTCAGTTTCCTCATCTGTAAAATGAGCTAGAGAAGAAGATTGCATATCACTCCAGTATCTTTGCTAAGAAAACCCCAAATAGGGAGACACTAGGGGACAGGTGGACACAACTAAAATGATTTAACAAAAACTAATGGACAGATGCTGGATTTAGAGCCCAAGAAATCTGGGCCTAATTCTCACCCCAGATCCTTGGTAGCTGAATGATCATGGTCAAGATTATTTAGCCAAATGGCCTTTCAGAGCCTTAATTTCCTCCTCTAATGGGGAGTAATCCTATTTGCACTAAAGATCTTACAGGGTCATTATAAGGAGATTGTTTTGTGGACCTTAAAGCTCTATAAAAATAGGTTATTATGATTATTTATTTCTTTCCTCCAATAAATGCTCTTGCCATTAGTACCTTGCCATGAATTATTACTTAAGGTCTTTGAAACCCTGCAAGGATCAGAAAGGGCAGGGTCAAAAGATGTCTCTGAAAGCTTCAAAACAGGAGTGGATCCACAGAGACAGGTCAGGGTGGGCCTCTTTGACATCCTTTATGCTTTGCTCAAGTCAGCCATACATTTGCTTCTGACCTGCAATCTCTGACTTTGTCCAGTCGAAGACCACTCTTGTCCCTGCCCCACCTTTTAATTCTGTCCCATTTCCTTAACTGAGCTATATAACATGTCCCCAGAATTTTCATTCAACTTTAATCAAGACTTTTGAAACAATTTGTAATATGGATCACATGATTATAGATTTAGAGACCATCAAGGCTGACTTCCAGATGTGGAAACTGAGGCAGAGAAATGAGCAGTAATTTGTCTAAAATCTCACTGCTGGGGTTGGATTTTCCTGACTTCAACTACTTATCACCCAACTACTAATTGTCCTGGTCACTTTCCTCCATCTAGATGCTCTCAGATTTATCAGCTTCTTTCCAAAAATGGGATTTCTCCACAATATTTTAGATATAGTCTGACCCAGGCAGAGAACAGCAGGATGATCACCTCCCTCATGCTAGACACTTTGCCTCTCAACACAGAGTTCATTGTGTTAATATTTTTGAATGCTTTTTTATACCATTGATTCATGTTGTGACTGCAAGTCACTGAAACTACCAGATTTTTTTCACGTAATTTTCTTTTTCATTTATCTGACTAGGGTTTCTCCATTCTATCACACAAAAATCAATTGTGCAAAATGCAATTAAATAGAGAAGTAGGGGGGCAGCTAGGTGGTGCAGTAGATAGAGCACCAGCCCTGAAGTCAGGAGGACCTGAGTTTAAATTTGGTCTCAGACACTTAACACTTTCTAGCTGTGTGACCCTGAGCAAGTCACTTAACCCCAATTGCCTCAGGAAAAAAAAGAAGTAAGAATATTTTCCTAATACTCTAAATCTAACTAAAATATAGTTCTCATATATAACATTTAACTTCCTTGAAATCTAATGAAATCACAATGGGGGACGAGGGTGTTTAAAAAACCAACTTTCATTTCCAAAAAAATAAAGATGAATATTTAAAGAAATTCAAAAGTTCTTTGTTTTAAAATATATATATACATATATAAACGTATTTTAAATACATGTAAAGATAATTTTCAACATTCATTTTTGTAAAACTTTGTGAGCTAAATTTTTCTCCCTCCGTTTCTTATCTCCTCCTTCTCCAAGATAGTAATCTCATATAGGTTATGTGCAATCATTTTTTGCAAATATTCCTATATTTTTCATGCTGTGCAAGAAAAATCAGACCACAAAGGAATAAAACCCACAAGAAACAAACAAGCAAACAAAAAAGGTTAAAATATTATGATTTGATTTACATTCAATCTCCATAGTTCTCTCTCTGAATGTGGATGGCATTTTCCATCACAAGTCTATTGGAATTGTCTTGAATCATCACATTGTTGAGAAGAGCCAAGTCCATCACAGTTGATTATCACATAATCTTGCTGTTACTGTGTACGATGTTCTCCTGGTTCTGTTTATTTCACTCAGCATCAATGTAAGTCCAAAAATACTTTTAAAGAGTTCCCTTCTACCCACTCTCCACAGCCCTTGACACCTGTTTATATCTATACAGGAAGCTACTGATATCTAAATAGAAGTAGGTAGGTGACTTGATGGAGTGCCCGGCCTGGAGTCAGGATGATTCATCTTCCTAAGTTCAAATCTGCTCTCATATACTTCTCAGTTGTGTGGTCCTGAGCAACTCACTTAACCCTATTTGCCTCCGTTTCCTCACCTGTAAAATGAGCTGTAGAAGAAAATGGCAATCCATTTCAATAGCTTGGCCAAGGAAACTCCCAAAGGGGTCGTGAAGAGTCAGAAACGGCAAAAAATGACTAAATAATAAAATAGCTGCTGACGGGAATTTCCCTCTTGTATCTTGTATCGCCAGAAAATCAAGTCACTTACCCAAAATCACATATCCATTATATGTCAAAAGCAGATCTTCCTGGCTCTAAAGCTATTTACTGTCTTGAAATCATTGGGATAATTTAATTGTTATCTTTAAAGATACATATCTCTAATAATAATAAGTATAAAGAATGCTTAATTTTAACTAATATTTGTTTTAACATGTCTCTGCACAGTTATGATTTAAATCTTTTAAAACTGTCCCAGTTATATTTTATTGAGAATGGAGGGATTCATTTTATATTCACTACTTTCTCAATAGATAGCCTTTATTCTCCAGAATGGAATGGATTTGGACATTGATATTTACATGTTATTTCAGTATGTCTTAATGTCAAATATCAATAGTCTTTGTACGTGAAATCCAGATTTATTTTGGTGAATTTTCCAACTGTGTAAAAATAAGAGTTGGCAAAAGCCTTTTCCAATAGCCATCTGGTTCCAAGGCCTTTTGGTCTCTCTTAGTCAAAGAAGGCATTCTGCTGTTCCCATCCACTTATAACTACCAAAATATTGCTTTCTGCCAAAAAAAGAGGCTCATGACAGAAATAATAAACCATCACAGAAGTTCCACATACTTCTCAACTTTGGTATTATTCAAAGTATATTTATAGATGTTCATTAATTATTTCACCCAGTGGTCCTGGGAGTGAAACCCTTTCTTTTTATTATAAATTGACTCAGAGCAGAAAGGATTAATGATTTGCTTATGGATGAGTGACAGAGATAGAATTGAGAATCTATCACTTTGGTGAAAGGGCGAGAGGTTTTACTGTGTTTAATATTATTTTTTAAAAAAGCAATATAGAGAAAGGAATTCTGGATCTAGTCAAGAGATCAAAGTTCAAAGCTTGTGTCCCATCTCTCCTGGCTGTGTAACAGTGGGCAAATCATTTATTTCTATGAGGATCAGTTTTCTGTTCTATAAAATACTACCAATCTCACTGTTGTAAGGAAAACCCTTTGTAAGCTTTAAAGTTTTCTGGAAATAGTAATAATAATAAAAATGACATATATAGCACTCACAATTACTTACTATTTATACTGTTGTGCCAAGTGCTTTACAACTTTTTTCATTTGATCTTTATAATCCTGAATTGCAAATTAGGAAACTGAGTCAGAGAAAAGTTAAATGGCTTTTCCAGGAAGCATCTGACATTGGATTTGAATTTTGATCTTCCCGACTCAAAGTCAGTGCTTTATTCATTTACTCCCTAGCTGCCTACCTATTACCTGCCTTGCTGTTGTAAGAAAAACCCTTTGTAAACCTTAACTTTTTATGGAAATAGCAACAGTAATAGTTAACATTTATATAGTGCTTACTATGATGGGCACTATGCTAAGCACTTTACAATTATTATTTTATTTGGTCTTTACAACAAATTTGCAAAGTTGATGCTATTATCACCTTCCTTTCATAGATGGGGAAACTGAGACAAACAGGTTAAGTGACTTGCAGAGGGTCACCTAGTTAGTAAGTATCTGAGGCTGAATTTGAATCAGGTCTTCCTGACTTTGATCTCATTGCTCTCTCCATTGTACTACATAGCTGCCTATTATCTACAAAGAGGTTCAGGAATTGGGTCTGAGGACTTCATAGAACATAACAAAGTCTCACACTCAGTTGATCTAGCGACATGCTTTATTGATAATACTCAACCAGCTTGGTTGAGAGAACTGGTTCATTCTGTGTGGCCCTCAGGTATTAGTGGTTTGTGAGGTTTCATATTAAGGGCTGGGATGCTCCAGTCTAGGTTGAATAAATGTAGATCTGATAAACTCAAATTTAGGAGCTCTAGCATTCCTTCATAGCCCAAAGTCTACATTTCTTGATATTCTCTATGCCTGTTCCTCCTTTTACTCTGGCTGAAGGGAGCCATTGAGTTGATCTGCATCAGAGGGAAAGTGCCTGCAGTCTCCTTTGGCCCATGTCCAAACCTGATTCTCAGAGAAGTGATGTGAGCTGGACCCAAGATCTCTGCTCACTCTAAGGAAGCAGCCTACCATGCACTATGCACTAGCCTTTGCATTAGGAAAGATGTTGTGCACCTGTCAGATTGGCTAAAATGACAGGAAGTGATAATGATAACTGTTGGAGAGGATGTGGGAAAACTGGGACACTGATACATTGTTGGTGGAACTGTGAACAGATCCAACCATTCTGGAGAGCAATTTGGAGCTATGCTCAAAAAGTTATCAAACTGTGCATACCCTTTGACCCAGCAGTGTTTCTACTGGGCCTATATCCCGAAGAGATTTTAAAGGAAGGAAAGGGACCCACATGTGCAAAAATGTTTGTGGCAGCCCTTTTTGTAGTGGCTAGAAACTGGAAATTGGAAAGATGCCCATCAATCGGAGAATGGCTGAATAAATTATGGTATATGAATGTTATGGAATATTATTGTTCTGTAAGAAATGACCAACAGGACGATTTCAGAGAGGATTGGAGAGACTTGCATGAACTGATGCTAAGTGAAATCAGCAGAACCAGGAGAACATTATACACAGCAACAAGACTATACGATGATCAATTTTGATGGACATGGTTCTCTTCAACAATGATGTGATTCAAACCAGTTGTTCAGCGATGAAGACAGTCATATACATCCAGAGAGAGGCCTGTGGGAACTGAGAGTGAACCACCACACAGCATTTTAACGCTTTCTGTGAATATTACCATGCATTTTGTTTTCCTTCTTAGGTTGTTTTTTTCCTTCTTCTCTTTCTAGATCTGATGTTTCTTGTGCAGTAAGATAACTGTATAGATATGTATAGATATGTATACATGTATTGTATTTGTCATATAATTTATCCTATTTAGCATGTATTAGATTACCTGTCATCTAGGGGTGGGG
>JAJPUD010004452.1:109089-121333 GCA_023553655.1 Myrmecobius fasciatus
AAAAAGGAAAGGTGTTGTGTCAGTGGACAATGACATTATTATGACTGTTCACTCCCCAAATACTAAAGAGCTAGAGGTGGGGTATGAAAGGGGAAGGATCAGTCCTACTTAGAGAAAAGGGCCCTTGGGACTGTCCTGAGGTCTCATGGAATGCCAGCTCTGCAGCTTCCTCCTATGGTGGCAAGGGAGCAGCACCCACTGATCCCTACCCCCATGGCTTGCCTCAGAGAACCTTCCCGGAGGAGGCATGCTGAGAACCTTTCCTGGATGAACCTTCCTGTCTGATGAGACACCTGAACCTGGTGGCTTGCTTCACAGGACATTGTTTGGGAACCTTAGGTGGGTTTCAAGGCTCAGACCTCTGATTATCACTATAGATTTCCTTTTCCCCATCATTCAGGGATGATATGATATATGTCATCAAGCAGGCTCCTTTGTCCAGACCTTAATTTTTGATCTCCAGGGAGATAAGTACTATACTATTCCGTTATTATGATATAATGGATAGGGAGTTGCTCTGAGAGACTATTGATTTGATTTCAAATCCAACCTAGGACACAATCCTCTTCGGGCCCCAGATCACTCTCTCAGATTTTAAATTGTACAGCAAATGCCAATCTGCAGTGATAAGAGGGACTGTCACCACTGGGAGTTCCCTATAGCAATGTAATTACAGGTTTAGTTAAAGAAAAAAAAATGCAAAATGCAGTGTTGTTTGAACAGGGTCTCAGAGTTTTCCTATACTTTAACCCACAAAATCCCACCTAATCCTACCATTGTTTTAAGAGGGATTAGGGGTCTATGTATTCTAATTTTACAGATGAGGAAACTGAGGCAGACCAAAGATCACATAATCCATTAATGGAAGAGCCAGGACAAGAACTCGGGTTTTCTGAGCCCTACTTCAATTTCCAATCAGTGTGGTTGTTTCTCTTGAATGCCTCTGATTTAACCTGTTCTCTATCAGTTGTTTCGGAAAGATGGACTCACTGGCTCAGTTAATTCATCAAATGTCCCTCCTAGACCTGACTTGGCCTTTTGCTTGGCATTTCCTTAATGCACTCACCACATGCAGTGACATCAGCCCATCAGCCTCCTTCCTGTTCTTTGAATAAGATACTCTATTTCTCAACTCCCGGCATTTTCACTGGCTTACCCCCTTTACTAGAATCTTTTCCTTCTTCTGTACTTTCTAACTTCCTTTGTTTTTTTTTTTCAAGTTTCAACTAAAATTCCACTTTCTATAGGAAGTCTTTCTTGATTCTTGCGCCTTATCTCTTTTGTTTCCAGTTTATTCTATACATAGCTAGTTATCTCATAAATTATTAATTCCTTAAGAGCAGGGGCAGTCTTTTGCCTCTTTTTTGTATCCTTAGTGCTTAGCACAATGCCTGGCACTTAGCAGAACCTTAATAAATATTTTTTGACTGCCATAGTTGTTCCATATTCTGACTTGGTCAGACCATAGCTAGAGTGTTTATGATCATTCTGGATCATTTCAGAAAGAATATTGATGGATTGGAATACATCCAAAGCTAGATGACTTGGATGGTTATCAAATTATCTCAAAATTATGCCATATGTAGATCGGTGGAAAGAACCCCAGTTTGGCTTGTGGAAAAGAAGTCATGATGGTGGCAGCGTGCTGAGCATGATTGCTGATATTTGAAGGCTTGTCATATGGACTAGGTAGCATGCTTACTGTACTTGGCCCAGGAGGGAAAAAACTAGGAGTGATGGGTAGAAATCACAGCAAAACTGACCAGATCAATATAAAGAAAAAGCTTCTTAACCATTGGGACTCTCCACAAATGGAATAAGCTGCCTCTGGAGGGAGTGACAGTTATTAAGTCCTTCAGCCTGTTCTTTTTCAGGGTAAGCAATCTTAATTAATTTAAGTTTTCCATTTAAAACTGGTCTTTAATCTCTTTAATCATTTTTGGCTCTTCATATTCTTCAATATGTATGCTTCTCTCCCTTTTTCATTGCAGAGGCCAAGGCTAGATCCAATATGTCATTAAAAGTTTTCCAGGGAATTGCATTTTTCTTTTCTGATCTACAAGGTTTCTTTGGGAATTCATTATTAACCAGAACATAAAGAATGGACTTAATATAGTTTAACTTTCTCATTGGATTTGCCTGGCCATTGGGGATTATATGAAACTATGTGCCAAACCTGAAAAGTAGGGTGACATCTCTTCTACATAGAGACCATTATGATGGCAAGGGACTTCAGACAGGGGTTCATAATCAGGTCTGTGAATTTGATTTTTAAAAATTGGATAACTATATTCTAATAAAATGAGCTTCCTTTATTATCATTTGTATTTTATTTTAGATATTTAAAAGCATAATTCAGAAAAGGGTTCATCAGAGCGCTCCCAAAGGGATCCATGAAACAAATCAGGTTAAGGAACCTTGCCTTAAAGATCAGCTAGTTCTACCTATTATTTTTAAATATGAGAAAACTGAGCACCAGAGAAAATAAGCAGTTTGCTCAAAGTCAGTGGCAAACTCATGAGCATTCAGTTCTCTCAAATTTCACCTTTTTTGTGCAGTCTCCCCACTGGACATGAGCATGAGATCATTGCAACAATGTCAACTGCTGCACAATTTCGCCTTCATCCTTTCAGAGAAATTTGGGTCTAGATTCTTTTAACTGAAAGCAGAGCCTGTAAGTAAATTAGATGTGAAGAATCATAGAACCTTTGGTCTAGAATCCAGCCCTTTAATTTTGCTTGAAAGGTACATAGACTCTTTTATCCTATTCCAATAGATTTTTATGACACAATTAATTTGTCATGACTCGTTCCCATCCCCCAGATTTCCAACATCAGAGTCATCCTCAACTCCTTACTTTCCTTCATCCTATAAAGCCCTTCAGTTTCCAAGTCTTCAAAGTCAGTAAATATTTATTAAATGCCTACTAGGTGCCACGATCTGGGCTAAGAACTACAAAGCAAAGCAAAGAAAAAATCCACAGATCTCTGACCTGAAGGAGCTCATAATCTACTTAATGGAGAAGACAACATGTAAGCAATTATAGTCAAATAAGTATAAATGGGAGGTATTCTCATATGGAAGGCACCAACATTTGGGGGTGGGAGGGTAATTAGGAGATGATTTTGGAGAAGACCATTTTAATGAAGTGATGGGTTCAGAAGCTAGAATTCACAGGATTGAGGAATAAATAAGCAGGAGAAGGTTGATGGCTAGCTATCTAACAACTCCTATTCTACTTCCTTTTAGTAATCACCACCAATGAAAATGGCCTAAATAGGGTAATAGAGTATATGTTCAATATCAAACCTGTCAATGAACACTAAGAATATACCTATGAGTTGGGGAGCACTGGGGAGTCCTTATCCCATTCTTCCACTGTTTTTCCATTTCAAAATTTCCATTTCAGAAACTCACTTCCGTGATCTCTATTTTGGTCTCTCAACCTTCCAAGGAAGATGGCAGGAATGTTGTGTGGGCTTTGTTCAGAGAAAATAGTTGAGCACTTTGAAACTATGAAGTATTTAGAAATGCTTGGTCCCTCTGGAGACATTCTTATCTGCAATTTGAAAGCAATAAAAGGAGGAATGTGTGTGAAACTACTCAGCATCCTGTTTTTAAGATAATTTTATTGGGCCTGTTGTTTCATCTAATCATTTGCCACATAATTCTTCAAGATAAATTAATTATAGCTCATATTTATATAAGGCTTTAGAATTATAAAGGGCTTTATGAATATTATTTTACCTCTTCCTTCACAATAACTCCGGGATAAGGAAGTGTATGAATTATTAGTCCCATTTGATTTAGAAAGACACTGAAATTCAGGGAAGTGCCCACATCCCATACTTAATTATGTGGAATGGCTAGAACCCAGCTCTTCAGCTCCTCTTACTGCCTCTCATTGGCTTTATGGCGTGACTCTTGGAAAGAGAGCCTAGAAATATTATTCTAGAGCTTGAATATGAAAGGTCACACAATTTCAAGCTAAAAGGTTCCTCAGAGATCATGTGGTCCAGAAAATTTGTGGTTTTCATTCACCTCATTTGTTCCCTTAGCCCTGGATTCTGCTGCTTGGTCATATTTTAGGATTTCTGCCCAACTTGATGGATATAACATTTGTCTATGGTCTTTTGTACTTTATCTTACCTCACCTGTTGCCACTTCAAAACGGGCACGCTTACCCTCCTAAATAAGTTACAACAGTAATAATGATAACACCATCTAGGAATAATTAAACTCATCATTTTCCGTGACCTGGACACCTCATCCTCACTGCCCACATTGTGAATCCAGGTCTCAAAATGCTCCAGAGAGCTTATTCAACAAACTGGACTGTGACCATTATCACAGACAGAGCTATTGCCTACAATTGCCTGAACACTAATTCAGAAAAAAAATTAAAATAGTATATTTAATAGTTAGCCCCATACCAAATACTTGTTACCCCATGCTATGTGAAATAAAAAGCTCTTGAAATATGAATTTAACAAGGGCAGCTTAGGTAGTGCAGTAGATAGAGCACCAGCCCTGAAGTCAGGAAGACCTGAGTTCAAATTTGGCCTCAGACACCAAACGTTTCCTAGCTGTGTGACTCTGGGCAAGTCACTTAACCCCAATTGCCTCAGGGGAAAAAAAGAAAAAAGAAAGAAATATAAACCTCTAAACCTAGCAGCAACATGGAATTCCTATGAGAAAAGGTTAAGATACAAACTATCCCCATATTTCATCTGCCTCTGGAGTTGTACTAGAGGGTTTTCAGTGAGTCTACTGAGGAAAGATTTATACTTTATTATGTTTCTTCTGCTACAAGTATTCATTCTATCCACTTGTTAAATAATCTATCGAATATTAAATGAATAGTAGTGGGAAAATGCCTTCTTCCAGAAATACTATTGAGAGGCAATGAGATAACTCTTATTTTTGAGCCCTTTGAGCTCTATGAAGTGTATTCCTCATAATCAGCTTTCAAAATGGGTAATTGTCAGTATTTTGATATTCATTCTACAGATTAGGAAATTGATGAGGTTAGGTAACATCAAAGAAACAACAATGGACTCAAGTTTTTGAACCCAGATCCAAATCCCTCTTTGGATGTTTATAATTTGTGTGACCTTGAGCAAATAAATTATCCTCTAGACTCCAGTTCCCTGATCCTATCCTAACTTGGAAAAGTTGAAGGACTAGCCCGAGATTACATAGTAAATGCCAAAATTTGTATTTGAATATATAGGCTGAGCTGAGAATAAAACTCATAATCCAATTTTCAGTTCAAAATACTAATCAATTTCCCTATGACCTCCCAGAGGAAAGTTCTTGAGTTTATTACTTAAGTGTAAGTATTCAAGAGTTCCTTATTTTAAATCAACCTGATTTCCAAAAAAATCTTATTGAAGAAAACAGATAAACTGAGGGAGAGAGTTCTGTGTAGGGGCTGAGATTTTCCATGAGGTACCATTTGAACAATCTCAAGAAGCAAGGACTTTGCAAATGGGGCACATCATCAAACAGGCACCTAAGAAAGGTAGTCTAAAGTAAGAGATAGCATGATATGGAGAAAAGACCACTGAGTTCTTGGAGTCAAGAGACTTGAATTTATCTGTATTTAGAGCTGAGAATTGGATGGATGAGTTTTATTCTCAGCTCAGCCAATATGTATGTCCTAAAGAATACTCTTACTCACTCATGCTGTTTATATTTGTAAGGAAATAATTTCTGTTCCTGTCATTCAATATAGTGCCCAATTAGGCTACCAATAATCCAAAAGGTTTCATTAAATACTAATTATTAACAATGGAAAGGGAAACCACTTGAGTGGATCTCAAAAAGTATGATGTCTCCTGTGCAAAGTAGAATTACAGTACTACAAAGTACTGTGCCAGTAGAATTCTGAGCATGGCTTATATTTTTGGTATTCTCTATGACTTGGAGTAACATTAGAAAAGTCATTAACATATGGGTGCTTAGTTCAACATGATTTTCTTGACCAGCATAAAAGGTAGCAGAAATGTAAATTCAATATGATTATCTTCACCATAGCCCTTCCCTACTATGTATAGATATACAGACACAATGATCTGTCACTGGTTATGTATGGTAAACATCTGTATATTCTGTATATCAGTTAATGCTCTGCCTACCAAATTTCCCTGTTAATTGTAGATTATGTAATTGTAGATTATGTAATTATACAGTCTTGTATACAGACCAGACCTGAAAAGTGAGATATAATGGTTGTGTTTCAGCATAAACCATGTATGACCTAGTTTCTTTTCCTCTAGCATTTTCTAATTTCTCAAATTGTTTTGGGAGTACTCGTAGTGTGTGTCACCTCACAGGCTTCGTGAACAAAGGGTATGACTTATGTTCTGACATAGCAATAATTGTACTGTATTAGTAATCCATTATTGGGTGACAACTGTGCCATTGCCAACAAATACTGAATGCTATCATTTGCCCTGTGGATTACCATGTAAGACAATACTTTTAAGCTGTAAATAGAAGCTCAGAGAGAAAGACAATCAGGTGACTTTGATGTTACTGATGAGAATTTATTTAATTGGATTGTCATCATCATCATCTTCATCATGAACAGATAATTTGCTCAGCACCAATTATTAACTGAAGGACATTCTCTTCTTCCTTCTTCTTTTCCTCATCTTCCTCCTTCTTCTTTTCAATCTCACATGGAAATTAAGGTCCCATCCATAGGCGGCCTTCAGGAGTTGACAGGGCTCAAACAAATCTTTTGTTCAAAGCCACTTTTCTAGAGAAGAAGTTTTCTGAATTTAGCTAGATTGGTGTTCAAATGATAACAGTATTTGTTGGTCTCATGTTCAAAACCTTTCCGGTCTGACAGAAGTTGTCATAGCTCTTCTGCGGGCATAGCCTTTAAGAGTCAAGATCACGATGAAGCATCAGAGCCTGGGGCTCTCAAACCACCCTTGAGAGGATGGAGCAGAGACCAATCCAGGTGCTGCATCAGTGAGACATCCCCAGACTGTCTCAGGTAGACATTATCACTATAGAGTCATCCAGTACTCACCCCAGTCAATGAAAAGATACCAAGTATCTAAGATGCCTTGGAGAGGGGGAATAGACATAGAATACCTCCCTGATGAGTTCCCGGAACTTAGAATGTTGGGAAATAGATATATATCTCTAACTAGGAAGATTCCAGGGTATTGTGATAATGGATATGTGCCCTTCCTGAATGTAGGTGGCTCACCTGAATCTTAATTGCACTTAAAAAAACTGCTATAAAGCTTGATAATATTGGCTAAACTATCACTGCTGTTGATAAAGTCCACTGTTTTTCCTCCTTAAATGATTTACTGAGTGCCTCCTGGGCCATTGCCAATTGTTTTGACCCATGTCTTGCTACTAGATTCCAGTGACTCTGAGAAGAGAATGAGGCTGATAATTTTGCACAAATTAAGATATCATTAGTCTTTAAGAACAACGGACAAACAACAACTGATTGCCATCCCCCATGAGCACATAGTGGTGGTACTTAGCATTGTTCCATTGCTATAGTGCTATTCGCAGCTCACAGCACACAGCTTTTCCCCTCTTTCCTTTTCCCCCTCCATAATAGAAAATACTATAATAGAAAATAAAATAATTTTTTCCAATTACATGAAAAGATAGTTTTCAAAAAGATTTTGAGTTCCAAATTTTTTTCTCCCTCTCTCCTTTACTTCACCCCTGTCCAAGACAGCAAGCATTCTGATATGGTTATACTTGTATAATTTTAAACATTTTCATACTTGTCTTGCTGTGAAAGAAATATCAGAACAAAAGGGAAAAAAACACAAGAAAGAAAAAGCAAATAAGCAAAAAGGTGAAAATAGTATGCTTTGATCCACATTCAGTCTCCCCATGGATTTGGATGACTTTTTCCACCCCAAAGCTATTGGAATTGTCATGGATCTCTGAATTGCTGAGAAGAGCTAAGTCTATCATAGTTGATCATCACATAATCTGGCTGTTTCTGTTACAGTGCTCTCCTGGTTCTGCTTACTTCATTTAATATCAGCTCATCTAACTCTTTCTAGGCTTTTCTGAGATTAGCCTGCTTGTCATTTCTTATAGTACAACAATATTCCATTACATTCATATACAATAGTATTTAATCATTCCCTAACTGATGGAAATCCACTCTATATCCAATTCCTTGACACTACAAAAAGAGATACTATAAACATTTTTGCACAAGTGGGTCCTTTTTCCTATTTAATGATGCCTTTATCTTCTCTATGTCCTTAACCAAGATGCTATGTCCATCCTCTCCTCCCTTTCCCCAAGACCTTCCCTCTCTGTTTTTCCCTAACTATAAATAGTTCAACTCATTCCCATAAACACCTTCCAGGCCATATACTTTCATCAATCAAATAAAGCTGTAGTTCCACCTTCTTCCAAAATCTTCTGTATTTCATATTTAGCAGTATCATTTATATAAGAACAAATCATTCCTTCATCTGACATAGAAATTTGGGAGAAGGCAAAGCATGCGGGATTTATTATGTTCCTAAGTGGTGGGGACAAAACACAAGCAAAAAAAGAAACGGTTCAACCTCACCTCCTAAAAGATCAAAATGCTTTAGACATAAAGAGTGATACTGTAAGCAAACTTGGAAAGGAAGGAATAGTTTTCTTGTCAGATCTTTGGAGAAAGGGGAAATTTATGACCAAACAAGAAATAGAGAACATTATGAAATGCAAAAAAGGATAATTTTGATGGCACTAAACTAAAAAAGGTTTTGCATAAACAAAACCAATTCAGGCAAGATTAGAAGGGAAGAAGAAAGCTGGGGAACAATTTTTACAGCTGATATTTCTGTTTCTTTTTTTAAATCGGAACTGCTGGATCAAAGGGTATGCACAGTTTGATAGCCCTTTTAGCATAGTTCCAAATTGCTCTCCAGAATGGTTGAATCAGTTCACAAGTCCACCAACAATGTATTAGTGTTATAGTTTTCCCACATCCCCTCCAACATTTGTCATTATCCTTTCCTGTCATCTTAGCCAATCTGAGAGGTGTGTACTCACTTCTAAAATATATAGAGAATGGAGCCAGATTTATAAGAATACAAGTCATTTCCCAATTGATAAATGATCAAAGGATATGTACAGATAATTTTCAGATGAAGAAATTAAAACTATCTATAGTCATATGAAAAAAATGCTCTAAATCACTATTGATTAGAGAAATGCAAATTAAAATAACTGAGATATCATCTAATACCTATAAGACTGGCTAAGATGACAGAAAAGATAATGATAAATGTTAGACAGGACATGGAAAAACTGGGGCTCTAGTAGAAGAATTGTGAAATGATCTAACTATTCTGGAGAGCAATTTGGAACTCTGCTAGGACTATAAAATTGTGCATACCCTTTGATCCAGCAGTATCACTACTGGGTTTGCATCTTAAAGAGATCATAAAAGAGGGAAAAGGAGCCATATGTACAAAAATGTTTGTAGCAGCTCTTTTTGTGGTGGCAAAGTATTGGAAAATGAGTAGATGCCCATCAATTGGGGAATGGCTGAATAAGTTAGTTTTTGAATGTAATAAAATACTATTGTTCTTTTTATTTACTTAAATTGCATTTCATTTTTCCAAATACATGCAAAGATGGCTTTCAGTACTCAGCTTTGCAAAATCTTGTGTTCTAATTTTCTCTCTCTCTCCTTCTCCCCCCTCCACAAGATAGTAAGCAATCCAATATAGATTAAACATGTGCAATTCTTCTAAACATATTTCCATATTCATCATGCTGTGCAAAGAAAATATCAAAAGGAGAAAAAAACAAGAGAAAAACCAAGGAAATAAAAAAAAAACAATTAAAAATGTGAAAATACTATTCTTTGATCCACCTTCAGTAATACTATTGTTCTTCAAGAAATGATGAGCGGGCTGATTTCAGAAAAATCTGGAAAGACTTACATGAGCTGATGCTGAGTGAAGTGAGCAGAACCAGGAAAACATTATTCACAGCAACCAGTAAGATTGAATGATGATCAACTATGACAGACTTAGTTCTTCTCAGCAATATAGTGATCCAAGGTAATTCCAAAAAAACTTTGGAAGAAAAATGCCATCCGCATCCAGAGAGAGAACTATGGATAGAAGCATAGTATTTTTACCTTTTTTCCCCTTTTCTTTTTTTTTTCTTCCCCTTTTATTCTAGTTTTTCTTCCCCAACATCACTCATTTAGAAATATGTTAAAAGTGAATGTATACATGGCAACATCAATATTATACAACAATCAATTCTGATGAACGTGACTCTTTCCAAAAATGAGATGACTGATGCTAGTTCCAATGATCTTGTGATGAAGAGAGCCATCTACACACAAAGAGAGTACTGTGTGAACTGAATGTGGATCACAACATAACATTCTCACTCTTTTTGTTGTTGTTCATTTGCATTTTGTTTTCTTACTCATTTTCTTTTCTTTTTGATCTGATTTCTCTTGTGCAACAAGAGAATTGTATAAATATGTTTACTCATATTGGATTTAACATATATCTGAACATGTACAACACATATTGGATTGCTTGCCATCTAGGGGAGAAGGTGGGGGAAAGGAGGGGAAAATCTGAAACCCAAGGCTATGCAAAGGTCAATGCTGAAAAATTATCCATGCATATGTTTTGAAAATAAAAAGGTTTAAAAATTAAATAACTGTGAATGTACATGTATAATCTAAAAAAGTTATATTAAACAAAATTTCTTAAAAAGAGAGAGGTAGAGAGTTCCAGCTCTCAATGAGTTTACATTCTCATGGGGGAAGAGAACACAGAAAAGAGAGCTGAAAGGTAGGGGAAGATACCTATATTGAAGCATAGTGTCAAAATCTGAGAACTTAAAAGCAGAGCCAGGAGGGAAACAAAGGTTGTTTATCTGGTCTTCTCTAGAAAATGGAGGCCTCAGGAGGATTCACAAATATAGCTGGGGGCTGGCACAATGTGATCGTTTCTTACCTTTTCATTATTCTCCTCTCTATGCACTCTATCAAATAGTGACACTGTTCTTTTTGCTATTCTTCATATGTGTCACTCAACTTCCTGCCTTTTCATCAGCTGTCTCCAAGCCTGAAAAGTTCTCTCCTTGCCTCCATCTTGTATTTTTTTTGGCTTCTTTCAAGACTCATGCACCCATGAAAGTATTTTTCATGTGCCACCCACAGAAAATAATGAAAAAAGAACAACAACTACCAGATATGATGGTTAAAGAAGATTCTAGTCCATTAACAGTGAGCTCTAGAGGAAAGAATCCTGGATTTGAAGTTAAAAGATTTGAATTCAAATCCCAGCCTTCTACTCTATATGATTTGGTCCAGGTCCTCACTCTTTGGATAATAATTTCCTTATTTGTAAAATGGTAGGGTTACCCTCCAGCTGGGAATTTCACTTCTCTTTCTTAGGGCATTTACTAGCTTGTAGCAGAAATTGGAGAAACAACTATACAAACTATTTGAAAAAATAGGGACAGAAGGTATACTACCAAATTCCTTCTATGATACAAATATGGTGCTGATAGCTAAACCAGGTAGGGTGAAAACAGAGAAAGAAAACTATAGACCCATTTCCCTAATGAATATTGATGCAAAAATTTTAAATAAGATTTTAGCAATGAGATTACAGAAAGTTATCTCCAGGATAATACATCTTGACCAAGTAGGATTTATACCAGGAATGCAGGGCTGGTTCAATATCAGGAAAACTATCAGCATAATCAATTATATTAATAACCAAACTAACAAAAACCATATGATTATCTCCATAGATGCAGAAAAAGCATTCGATAAAATCCAACATCCATTCCTATTAAAAACACTAGAGAGTATAGGAATAAATGGGCTTTTCCTTAAAATGATTAGTAGCATCTACTTAAAACCATCAGCAAGTATCATATGTAATGGAGACAAACTAGAACCATTCCCAATAAGATCAGGAGTGAAACAAGGCTGCCCACTGTCACCATTACTATTTAATATTGTATTAGAAATGTTAGCTTTGGCAATAAGAGAAGAAAAAGAGATAAAAGGAATTAGAGTAGGTAATGAAGAAACCAAATTATCACTCTTTGCAGATGACATGATGGTATACTTAGAGCACCCTAGAGACTCAACTAAAAAACTAATAGAAACAATTCACAACTTTAGTAAAGTTGCAGGATTCAAAATAAATCCACATAAATCATCAGCATTTTTATATATTACCAACAAAGTTCA
>JAJPUD010004452.1:121433-134216 GCA_023553655.1 Myrmecobius fasciatus
GAATATAATAAAAATGACAATACTACCCAAACTAATTTACTTATTTAATGCCATACCAATCAAACTCCCAAGAAATTATTTTACAGATCTAGAAAAAATAGTAGCAAAGTTCATTTTGAAGAACAAAAGGTCAAGGATTTCAAGGGAATTAATGAAAAAAAAGACAGATGAAGGTGGCCTTGCTGTACCAGATATAAAACTATATTATAAAGCAACAGTCATCAAAACCATTTGGTACTGGCTGAGAAATAGAGCAGTCGATCAGTGGCATAGAATAGGATATCAGGACAAGCTAGGTAATAACGTTAGCAATTAAGTGTTTGATAAACCCAAAGACCCCAGCTTTTGGGATAAGTACTCACTATTCGGCAAAAACTGCTGGGATAATTGGAAACTAGTGTGGAAGAAATTAAGGCTGGACCCACACCTAACACTGCACACCAAGATAAGATCTAAATGGGTTCATGATCTAGATATAAAGAGTGATATTATAACCAAATTAGAGGAACATAGGATAGTTTACCTCTCAGACCTGTGGAGATGGAATAAATTTATGTCCAAAGAAGATCTGGAACTCTTAATTGAACACCAGATAGATAATTTTGATTATATTAAGTTAAAAAGTTTCTGTACTAACAAAACTAATGCAGACAAGATTAGGAGGGAAGCATCAAATTGGGAAATCATCTTTACATTTAATGGTTCTGATAAAGGTCTCATCTCTAAGATATATAGAGAAATGTCTCACATTTATAAGAATTCAAGTCATTCTCCAGTGGATAAATGGTCAAAGGATATGAACAGACAATTTTCAGATGATGAAATTAAAACTATTTATAATCATATGAAAAGGTGCTCCAAATCACTATTGATCAGAGAAATGCAAATTAAGACAACTCTGAGGTACTACTACACACCTGTCAGATTGGCTAAAATGACGGGAAAAGTTAATGATAAATGTTGGAGGGGATGTGGGAAAACTGGGACACTGATGCATTGTTGGTGGAGCTGTGAATGGATCCAACCATTCTGGAGAGCAATTTGGAGCTATGCTCAAAAAGTTATCAAACTATGCATACCCTTTGACCCAGCAGTGTTTCTATTGGGCTTATATCCCAAAGAAATCATAAAAGAAGGAAAGGGCCCCACATGTGCAAGAATGTTTGTGGCAGCTCTTTTTGTAGTGGCTAGAAGCTAGAAACTGAAGGGATGCCCATTAATTGGAGAGTGGCTGAATAAATTATGGTATATGAATGTTATGGAATATTATTACTCTGTAAGAAACGACCAGCAGGACGATTTCAGAGAGGCCTGGAGAGACTTGCATGAACTGATGCTGAGTGAGATGAGCAGAACCAGGAGATCGCTGTACACGGCAACAACAGTACTATATGAGGATCAGTTCTAAGGGACATGGCTCTCTTCAACAATGAAATGCTTCAAACCAATTCCAATTGTTCAGTGAAGAAGGCCATATACACCCAGAGAGAGGGATGTGAAATGTGGACCACAACATAACATTTTCATGTTCTCTATTGATGTTTGCTTGCATTGTATTTCCTTTATCGGATTATTCTTTCTTATAGATATGATTTCTCCTGAATAAAAAAATGATGTGTGGCAATAACTATACATATATTCGACTCAAGTATTCTAACATAATTATCAAGTAGTGAATATCCTGCTATCTAGGGGAGGGGTGGGGAGTAGGGGGGAAAAATTTGTAGCGGAAAGCTTTGTAAGGGTTGATGTTTAGGAATTACCCATACATATGTTTTGCAAATAAAAAGTATTAATAAAAAAATTTTAAAAAATTAAAATAAAAAGAAAAATGTTATGGACCTATAACTACAATACTCTAAATAAAATAAGATTTTGTACCACAAAAAAAAGAAATTGGAGAAACAAAGAAGAGATATGATGAGGCACCTTCCCCCTTCTCCTTCCCTCTCTGAAGGGGCTAGTGGGGATTCACAGGTATGAAATAGATCATATCATGTCAGGATTTTTGATGAACCAGTTTTGTTTTATTTTTCTTGCTTTTTAAAAATAGTTAAAAATAAAATAAACAAAAGTAAAATAAAAAAATAAAGAACAGTTTTCTAGAAGAGAAAATTTAGGTTTAAAATCAAAATGAGGCAGTTAGAATTAGGTGGCTTCTTGAGTGCTCTCAGCTTTAAATTCTTGATATGTTGGAGTTTTGTTTACTATCTGTGTGACCCTCATCAAGCTGTTTAACCCTGAAAGTATCAGTTTCCTCATCTGTCATCAAGGGGCTATAAATCCTATAGGTAGTTCCTCCTACCTCCAAATCCTTTGATATTATAAACCCATAATAGGGGAGGAAGTGCTGCCAAAGTTCCAAGACAGCTTTCAGTGTGAGCAAATCCCATTTCATTTGAAGAAAACAGAAGAGCAACCATTGGGAGGCACCTGACCTCTTACTCTGATACATCCTCCATTGCTGATAGGTATTGAGTCAAGGTAGCCCCAGGAACAATCCCACAGAAACACCTGTCATCACAAAAATTGGACAGGAACAATCCCACAGAAACACCTGTCATCACAAAAATTGGACAGTATGTGTTTGTTGTTGTTACTCAATTGTGTCCAACTCTTTGTGACCCTCTGAGCCATACTGTCCACTAGGTTTTCTTGACAAAGATATTGGAGTGATTTGTTATTTCTTTCTCTAAACAGGGTTAAATGGCTTGTCCAGAGTCCCACAACTAGTAAATGTCTGAGGTCATATTTGAATTTAGGTCTTCCTGACTCTGGGGCCCAGAGCTCTATGCACTGAGCCATCTGCTTATGTCATTAAAAAAGCTCTCTTGAATGCTGGAAGGATTCAGTGCACAACCTGTATTACTGCAGGTGGTGTCTGTTGTTGGATGGTTCATGAACACAGAAACCCCAGCTATACCTCTTCTGTCCCCAATGTAGATCCCAGGAAGGTTAGTAGAAAACTGATTTAAATATATATACTTTATAGACTTACCATGTAAACCATACCAAAGTAGGTCGGTGAAATGTGCTATTGTTCATACTATAGGATATGATCTGGGTGGGCCATCTGTTGAGGAAACTTCCCAAAAATTCATTGAATAAGCTCTGAAAGGTCACAAGCATGTCAGGCAATCCCAAAGTTGTAGCTGGGTAATTATTCTACCATGCCTGAAAAATGCCTGAAAAATTGTCTTCCATTCATTACTGACTCTAATTCTAAAGAGGTAGGGGGGAAGGGAATAAATATTTATTAAGTAACTGCTATGTGCCATGCACTGTGCTAAACACTTTACAAATATAATCTCATTTTGTTTCCTACAGGAACATTTGGATGGGGGATGAGAGAGGTGGCAACTGGGCAAGATGAAAGATTATAGTTTTAGAGCTTGGACAGGGTCTTAGAGGCCTTGGAGTCTAATTCTTTCATTTTACACATAAGAAAATTAGGGCAGAAAATTAAGTACTTAATTGATTAGGGTCACACAGCAGGCCTCCCCCACTCCAGATCTAACCTGTAAGCCACCTAATTGCTAAAATACAGCCAAAAATATAATTGTTGTTCAGTTGTGCCTGACTCTTTGACCTCATTTTGGGTTTTCTTGGACAAAATCCTGGAGTAGTTTGCCATTTCCTTCTTCAGTCTATTTTACAGATGGGGAAACTGAGGCAAACAAGGGTAAAGGATTTGTGTGGGGTCACAAAAACTAACTGACTGAAGTCAGATTTGAACTCAGAAAAATTAGTCTATCCACCAGTGCTCTATCCACTGTGCTACCTAAATGGCTAAAATATAATTACATTAGTTTAAAAAAAAAAAAAGAAATGTCAGCTGGTTGGTGCTGTGAATAGAGTGCCAGACCTGGAGTAGGGAAGACCTGCATTAAAATATGGCCTCAGATAATATATTTTCACAGAATTAGGTTTCAGTTATTTTAGTTTTTGTTACCCTTTCTAATTAGATTGTTGAAGTCATTATGTCTGTTGTTTTCCTGGTTCTCCTTACCTCACTCTGCATCAGTTCATATGTCTTGCAGTTATTTTCTGTATTCATCATATAATAATTTCATACAACACAGTAGTATTCCTTTATATTCATGTATTCTAACTTTTTCTGCTGCTTGTGCTAATTTTGGTCTAACAATTAACACCAAGAAAACAAGTCCTCCTTCAGCCAGCACCTCACCATCCATATGTGGAACCATCAGTTACAGCAAACGGAGAAGTTTTGAATGCTGTGATAAGTTCTCTTACCTTGGCAGTATACTTTCCAGGCATGTTCACATTGATAATGAGATTGACACATACATTGCCAGAGCAGTTTGGGAGGCTCTGAAGGAAAGTGGGGGAGAGGAGAGGTGTTAGACTGACTACCAAACTAAAGGTTTATGGAGCTGTTGTGATGATCTCATTGTTGTATGCCTATAAAATCTGGACAGTATGTCAACACCATGCCAAAAAAGTGAATCTCTTCCATTTGAATTGCTTCAGGTGTATAGATCACCTGATAGGATAAAGATACCAGATATTCAGGTTCTTTCTTGAACTAAACTGCCAAGTATTCCAACTCTAGTGCAGAGAACGCAACTCCATTGGGTTGGCCACATTGTTCGATCGCCAAATGTGCACTTGCCAAAAAAAAAAAAATATGGAGATCTTACACAGGGCATGCACTCACAAGGTGAACAGAAAAAGCGATACAAGGGCACTCTCAAGGTATTGTTTAAGAACTTTAGAATTGCTTGTACCATATGGGAAACACTGGCACAGAACTGCCCAGCATGGTGCACTCTCATCAGAGAAGGTGCTGTGCTGTATGAGCAAAGCAGAATTGACTCAGTCCAGAAGAAACACAAGATGTGAAAAGTTAGAGAATCCACCCCAAATATTCATAGGGATTATTTGTGTTCGACTTCTGGCAAAGCATTTCAAGCTCATATTGGTCTGATCAGCCACAGTCGGACATCCTGTAACTCAATTCTAACATAATGATGTCATTTTGGTCCTCTTCGAGAATGAAGAACAATAAGCAACTATCCTAACTTTTAGCCATTCCCCATTTGATGGGTATCTATTTTGATTCTAGTTTTTTTTTGCTAACACAAAAAGTGCTTTTGGAAATATTTTGGTGTCTCTGGGGTCTTGTCTCAATTATATTAGCTTTTCCCCCAAATAATTGTCATTTCACAATGACACCCCTACATCTCCAGGAGAGACTTCTTTTTTTAAACATAGTTAAGCCAAGCAAATCAACAAATTGGCCATGTCTGACAGTGTATACTTTTTTTCACACCTGTCACCCACTTCTCTGCTGAGAGAAAAGATATATTTCAAAAGGAGTCCTCTAAACTTAAGATCTTTTAGTGGATCAACTAAACCCTTGTTGACTTTCAGAGTTGTTTTTATTTTTGGGTTTTTTTTATATTCTTGTGATTCTTATGGAAATTATTCTTTTGGTTTTACTTATCAGGTTATAAGAACCTTCCCAAGTTTCTCTGAATTTTTTTTATATTCAATCATTCAGGCTCTGAAATATGGAGAGTCTCTGCACGTGGAGAGAAGGGGATGAATGTTGTGAATGTAGAATGGACAAGTCTTGACCATTGATTGGATATGTGTGGTGATGGAGAATGAGAAGTTGAGAATGACTTTAAAGTAAGGAACTTGGGTCACAATAGGAATCATCATTAGCATTCATTCCAAAAATAGAGAAGTTAGCTTCATGAGATTTGAGTAGATTGAGAAACTGGGAGCTTTGAGTATTTGAATGAACATCAATATGTATGTGGAAGTCCTCTCATATAAGGGCAGGAGAAGGATAGAAAGGGACTCTCAAAGTCAGATATTGAATTTATTGGAAGAAGGAGAATGTCCTGAGTCTTCTTAGATAATAGCTACCAGCATCTGGATTGGATGATAAATTGGAGTGGAATGAAACTTAAACACGGAGAGGTAGGAGAGCCTGGAAATGGCAATAGGGAGCAAGAAGTGAGAGTCAGAATTAGTAAGCTGAGGGGTGATTTTTAGTCATAGTAATAGAAGGAATAGTTGGATTTATCATCATTTCGGGAGGAATCAGGTCACCACAAATGCTTGAAGACGGAAGGACTGAGAGGGAAAGAGGTTTAAAATGAAAGGAAACTCAATAGATAGTGAATATTTTGTAAAATACAAGTATTTGTCTCTTCAAATCAGTGTTCTAATTACTAGTGACCTAGTTCTCATATGCGGCATGTATGCTTTTGAAATGAGACATCCAACAAGATGTGTATTACATGTATACAATGAAAAACAAGGGTTCAAATATAGACTTAGATATTTCAATTAAATAATTTTCTGTACTGATAGGCCATATTGACACGATGATAATTCTCTAGAGAGTTCAACAGTTCTGAGAAGAATAGAATTGCATACTAATTACTTAACAGGGGAAATTTTCATTCTGAGAATATTTCTCAAGGCTTACAGTTATTGGAGTACTATTACATTTAAGAACAGAATAAATAGATCAGGTTTGAAAAAATCTTTGGATGCCTGGAACTCATTCACTTTCCCCTCATAATGCCCTAGCTCACAATTGCATCCAAAATAACTCTTACGGATTCATAAGACTAAGGATCTTTGAGATCATTCTGATCTGATCACCCTTCCTACTTCACTATACAGCTGAGGAAACTGAGACCTAGAGAAGAGAAGTGACTTGTTTAAAATCCCCCAGGTTACAAATAGCAGAACTTGTGTCTAAATTGTATAGTAGGAGATACTAGAAAGGGGGAAAGCTATGAGGTTTTCCTGAGAACAGAAAAGTTTTGAGGGGAAAACTGGAATAGTGTGCCCTGCTGCTGTCTAGCTCTTGATAGCCTTGGAACAGAGAATTTATGAAGCATTGAATTTGAGAGTTGAAAGGGAACCCAGCAGCCATCTAGTCCAACCCATACACAAAAGAAACCTCTACTCTAGTGTCCTCCTTTGGAGCAGTTGTCCAGCCTCAAAGGCTTCCAAGGAGGAGTAAATCACCACTTCTCCAGGAACCCTTTTCGACTTTTGGACAGCCCTGATAATTAGGAAGCTTTTAATATCGACAATTCTCTTCCTGATCCCATTTAGTGTTTTCTTGGCAAAGATACTGGGATGGTTTTCATTTCCTTCCACAGCTCATTTGACAGATGAAGAAACTGAGGCAAACCAAATTAAATGATTTACCCAGTGTCATATAGCCAGTAAGTGTTTGAAGTTGCATTAGGACTCAGGTCTCCATGACTTCTAGACAGGTATTTTATCCACTGCGCCACCTAGATGTCCAGGTAGGCAAAATACAGCACTGCTAACATCACCTGGGCCCCAGTGAAAGATGAAAAAAATAGAGGAAGGCTTCTAAAGGCACTGAGTATATCCCCTTTGGGAGAATTATGGGAGAGTATATACAAGACCTATATAGACAGGATGAGAAGGCATATAGTGTATGTGTGTTTGTAATCTCAGTCTGATTTAGTGTATGGAGTGAGATCACAGATGCACTTAGACATCCAATTAGAATAAACTCATATTTTTTTATTAAATGTAGGTAGGACACATTTGCATTGAGACTCTAGGATATAAGAATACTTGCAATTACCCAGTTTGCAAGCTGATTATGAGAAAACTGAGAGATACCATTATTGTTCCTGGTTCTTCTTCTGGACCCAAGTCTTCTCCTTCTTCCATATGCACAGTTAACATTATCTGGTCCCCCATAGCTCCGAGTCTTCTCCAGATTGAATAAGCCCAATTCCTTCAACTGATCGCCATATGACATAGGCTCAAGGTCTTTTTTGCCATACTGGTTGCCTTCCTTGGGAACCTCCAGAATGTTATTGTCCTTCTTAAGACAGGATGCTTAGAACTGAACATGGTACTCCAGTTGAGTACTGACAAGGGCGGATACAATGTAATGATCACTTCTCTGTTCTTGGTAGGTTTGCCTTTCATAAAGAAGCCCTTTGTCTACTGATTCCTGTTGAGCTTGAAGTTCACTAAAACCCCCAGATCTTTTTCAGAACATCTAATACCTAATTATGCCTCCCCTATTACTTTGCAAAGTTGATTCTTTATACTCAATTTCAAGATATTCTATTTATATCTACTGAGTTTCATCTCACTAGGTGCAGCCCCATGTTCCTTCTGAATCCTGGATCTTGTCATACAATTTGCTAGCTGTTTGTTGCAATTTTTTTAGAGATGATCGATGGCATTGTAGATAGAGTACCAGAACTAGAGTAAGGATGACCTGAGTTCGAATTCAGCCTCAGATATTTACTGGCTTTGTGGTCCCAACAAGTCATTTAACATTTGTCTGGCTTAATTTCTTCAATTATGAAATGGGGACAATAATATAACCTACCTTTCAAGATTGTTGTGAGCATCAAATAAGATAACATTTGAAAAAAAATAATTAGTACCTTGCCTGGCAAATAGTTTGGGTGGTTGTTTAGTTGCTTTCAGTTGTGTTTGATTCTTCGTGATCCCATTTGAGGTTTTCTTGGCAAAGATACTGGAGTGGTTTTCTATTTCCTCTTTCAGCTCATTTGATAGATGAGGAAACTGGGGTGAATAGGGTAAAATGACAGTCAGATTTGAACTCAGGAAGATGAATCTTCCTGACTGCAGGCCCAGAATGCTATCCACAGCACCACGTAATTATCCCTGGCAAATAAATGTCCTATATAATGCTTATTCCCTTTCCTACCCTTTTCCTTTTCCTTTGTGCCATTCACAAATTGGATGAGCAGATCATCTATGTCTTTGATGAAAAAAAATGTTAAAAAAGCATAGGATCAAGCCCAATTTCATTGGAACTGGGAACTCCACTGGAGATCACATTTACATGGAAGGATTAATAACTATTCTGTGAGAACACTATCCAAACATCATATCCCATGATATGGTGGCCTAATCCAGAGGTGTCCAAGTGGACTGCATGCAGCCCACACCACTCCAGAGTGTGGCCCATACCAGATTAAAATGTAATTGGGAAATGTTTAACAACAACAACAACAACAACAACAAAAACCAACCACAATAAAATACAAGTAACATTCCATTTCTAAATTAAGCCAATACATAGCCTGCAGGCATCCTTGTGCATGGTTTAGTGGGCCCCTTTTCTATTTGAGTTTGACACCACTAGTCTAATCCATATATTTCTGTATTCTCCATGACAACAAACAGTATTAATGTTTCCAAGCCAGGAAATAAGACCAAGGTCTTATGTCTGAAAGAGATTAATCCGCAGACTATTGCAATAACAATTATTAATTAATGCAGTTATTAAATGATTAAAACCTGGACCAGGTTAGTGGAAGTACCAGAACATAGGAGAATGCCCATGTATTATGAGAGAAGCTTTGATTGTAGAATCAACAGTACATGGGAACAGATTAGATATGGAGGTGGCAGTGAGAGACAGTGAAGAGATGGGGATGGCCCCTATGTTGTGAACCTGGATAATCTGGTGGTGGTGATGCCCTCAACAATTGTTTGTTCAGTCATTTCATTTGTGTTCAATTCTTTGTGTCTTTATTTAGGGTTTCTTAGCAAAGATATGGGAGTGGTTTGATATTTTCTTCTCCAACATATTTTATAGATGTAGAAACTGAGGCAAGTAGAGTAAAGTGACTTGCCCAGGGTCACACAGGTGGTAAGGAGTAAGTGTCTGAGGCCAGATTTGAACTCAGGAAGATGAGTCTTTTTGACTCCATGCCCTATGTTCTAGCCATTGAGTCATCTAGATGCCCCCATCAACAATAATGAGGAAGTTCAGACAAGGGTAGGACTTGAGAAATATAATGAGCTCAGTTTTGAACATATTAAGATGAAGATGATCAAAGGATATTCAGTTCAAGATGTTCAATGGGTAGTAGGAGGAACAAGATTAGATGATGACAGGAAAGGCAGTGGAGGGATTGATTGTAGATGGTCTTTTCAAAGAGTTTGGCCATGAAAAGGAGGAAAGCTATGGGGATGGATAGATCGAGTGAAGTCTGTTTTGTATATGTGTTTGTTTTTTTTAGAATGGGGAGACTTGGGCACATTTGTAGGAAGCAGAAAAGCAAGCGGTAGACAGAGATTAAAGATAAGAGTAGGGATGATCGAGAAGGCAATCTGCAGGAGAAGATGGGATAGAATAGAATCACTTATGTATGTAGAAATGTTTGCCTTTGAAAGGAGAAGAGCTACCTTGTCATGAGGAAGAAATAATTGCAGAGGTACTTAAGTGATATGAGATGATGTAGAGAAGAGAAGGGGGAAATCTTGGTGAATAATCTCAAGTTTTTCAGTGAAATATGTGGCAAGGTTTTCACCTGACAAGAGTAGGAAGAAGGGCAGTGATAGAAAGTTTGAAGAATAATAAAAAGATTTGAAAAAACTATATTTTAATTGGGATAGTAAGTCAATTAGAGAAGCACGAAAGGATTGACTTGCCATATTAGGGGCCTGATTGAGGTTCTATAGCATAAATCTGTAGTGTTCCAATAAGCACAGTTTCATGAATTTTCTCCAGTTTCCTTCAATAGTATATGTTGGGGCAAAGGCAATGAATGATAGGAGTATTCCAAGGCTGAAGCTTGACAGAGTTACATCAGTGATAGAATAAGAGTAAGGAACTTTACAGAATGTAAAGTTGAATCAAAATGTCAAGAAGAGAGGAGAGTATAGTCTGTGGTGTATGGGGTGATGATTTGGGAAAGAACTAAGAGATAAAGGAAGTATGGGAAGAAAACAAGGTTTAGTATTGTAAATCAACAGATCATGAATTTGTTAAGAGAATTTCAGAGTTCAAGAAGAAAGAAATGGTTCATTGGTGGGAGATGGAAGGATCAAGGCGATGACTAGCTCTGTGTAATTGAGGTGAAGTCAAAAAATAGGTCAGGGGAAAAAAGCTGAGGAACTGGAAGGTTAGAGTATTTAGAGAGCCATGAAGGTAAGAACTGAGGAGGAGAGAAAGATTATGAGCCAATTGCTGAATTCACTAAGTAAGAAGTATTTTGGAAACCAGTAGACAACAAGTACCAGGATTTAGATTGGGTAATGGATAAGAATTGAGTGAACCTCAAAGAATTAGAAGTTACTGATTGATGGTGGTAGAAGAACTTTGAAATGGCAATAGGGAGCCAACTCTCCCATTTTGACCAGTAAATTGCGGGGAGGGCATGAGTGAGAGTGGAATCAGTGCTGGAAAGAATGACCAAGAAGGAGTCAGATCTTAGTGAAAACTGGAAGCTGGAAGGGGTAAGAAAGTAAAGAATTAAGATGAAAGCAAATTTGTTAGTTATGGATGAGGCATTCCCAAAAGCACAGTGGAGGTTCTGAGGAGCTTTGCAGTGGAAATTGTGGGGATGGGGTCAAGTTTTTGGGGATGTCAATAAGGGAACAGGAAGTAGAGGGTGAATTTTAGAGTTTAAATGATGGTAGGCTCAGTGTTTTTTAGCATCACTGAATGGTGAGGGAACCACAGAAAAATAAAATGTGTGTATGACAGGAATGGAGCCAATCAATTGAGGTAAAGCCCTGGCATGGAGGGTGAGCAGAAAAGGTTTCCTATGAAATATGGGATTTTTATCTGGGGGTAGGATCTCAGAGGGCTGGGTATGATTGAAGTGGTAGGTCGGGATGCTACAATAGTAGATACCATGAGCTGCTTATAGATGAGGAATGTCACCTTGATTTACACTAAGATCCTGAATCAATTTCTAACTGTGAACTATGTTTACTTTTAATTTTCCAGTTGAAAGCCAGACTGTTTCTGCAATGTGAGGCAATCACTACCTTTTGTTGATGGTGATTAAAATATTAGTTCATTTTTCATTACAGCACACTAAAATATCTGTTCGTACTTATTCAGAATCTCAGCATCTCTATTCCAACTGCCTCCCTCTATACGGCAGCAACTTTCATATAAGTTTGTAGACACTATATTTCTTTTTTAATGCTATCTTTATTATACAAAGACAATGTTACTGACCCTTGTCAGAGAAAGAAGGGTGCTTGGAGTCCATTTTCTAGTGGATGTAATAGATTTGCTTGATTCATCTTCACTCTCTCGCCTGATTCCCCTTGTGAACATGCATTTGCAAAACAATTGGCCCCGTTGAAGCCTACAGTGCATGGCAGGGAAACAGATGGAAGCTAAGTGCCCCACAAGAGGAATGAACTCATGACCTTGGCTTCATTATGCCTTTGACATAACCAACTGAGCTAAGCAGCCATAGACAGGAATTAAGAAAGTGGGAAATAATAGGATACATTTGGAATCGGAGCATCTAAACAGTCCAGACAGTGGGTTCCTTCAGACTCAGGAACTCTATTCAGTCTTGAGGAAGAAAGACCTTCATGATGTGACATGGTTTTCCCATTTTTAAGGGCACTGGCCCATGATGGGTTTTTTAATGCCCTGCATTTGCTTGGGTAGATTTATATATTCATAATTGATTTAGTCATAATTGACTTTATATAATAGCTGTATTCTGGAAAGTAGGTAGCTTGATTTTGATGAAAACGGAACTACGTTCAGTATACCAGAATATGGTTTTAATATTAATTTTTTAAAAAGAATTTACAATTGCTTGTTATCTTTGTAACACAGGCATCTCCCTTTAACCTATACTGAATTTTTCCTTGTAACAAAAGCAAAAGAAAACAAATCTTTGAATTTAAACAATACCAACTGATACTGAATATAGACTGAGATCAACAGTCTCTCTCTCTCTCTCTGTATATATATATATATATATATATATATAT
>JAJPUD010004452.1:134616-176144 GCA_023553655.1 Myrmecobius fasciatus
TCTATCTCTTTCTCTCTCTCTCTTTTTTTTTTTTGGCTGAGGCAATTGGGTAAAGTTACTTGCCCAGGGTCACACAGTCAGGAAGTGTAAAGTGTCTGAGATCAAATTTGAACTCAGGTCCCCCTGACTTCAGGGCTGGTTCTTTATTCACTGTACCAACTAGCTGTTCCTCTCCCTCTCTTTTCTAAGAGGAGTAAAACTTGTTTCATTCTCCAGGAAAGAAATTGGAATAACAAACAATCAATTAATCCACAAGCATTTATTAAGTAATAAATAGCTACATGTTATTAAGTGCTTAGTATGTATTAGATATTTACTACATGTTTTTAGCTACTATATACCAGCCACTATGATGAGCGCTGAAGATACAGAAACAAAATTGAAACAGTCTTTGTGCTTGAAGATCTTGTATTTTTCTGGGGATGAGGAAAGGAGTAACAGGAAAAATATGTATCCATATGAATAAATACAAATATAAACAAAGTAGCTTAAAGGTTTTGGTTATGGGGAGCAGAGGAGAGGAGGAGTTTAAAAGTCCCAAACAAAAGAATTTAATTTTTGTCCTTGAAGCAGCTCTGGAACTTTGAATGATGTGCTCAGTCCAGTGATTTAGGAATATCTCATTGGTAACTGTATGGAGAATGAAATAAGAACAGAGACCCATGAAGCAGTAGACCAAGGAAGATCAAGTCAAGGTGAGAGACGAGGCCCTGAATCGTCATGGGGGTCATTTGAACAGATAAAAGGGGATTTAAGAGATGAGTTGATAGAATCAGTAAGACTCAGTAAATAATTGGCTATATGGAATGAGAGTACAGGAGATATTGAGGAAGACATTTTCAGGGTGACTTCAAAGGCTGATATCTTCAAGGAATATGCAAGTTAGGAAGATAAATGTGTGTTTTTTTTAATTTAGTAGTATTTTATTTTTCCAAATGCATGCAAAGATAGTTTTCAACTTCACTTTTGCAAAACCTTGGATTCCAAATTTTTCTCCCTCTCCTTCCCCCTTCCTCCTTCCCAAGACAGCAAGCAATCAGTATATGCAATGCTTCTAAGCATATTTCCACATTTGTCATGCTGTGCAAAAAAAAATCAGATCAAAAGGGAAAAACACACACACACACAAACCAACAAGCGAACAACAACAACAACGTGAAAATATTATGCTCTGATACACATTTTGTCTCCATAGTTCTCTCTCTGGATGCAGATGACACTTTCCATCACAAAGTCTATTGGAATTGTCTTAATCACCTCATTTTTGAAAAGAGATAAGCCCATCACAGTTGATCATCACTTAATCGTGTTGTCACTGTATACAGTGTTCTCTGGGTTCTGTTCACTTCACTAAGCATCAGTTCATGTAAGTCTCTCCAGACCTTTCTGAAATCATTTTGCTCATCATTTCTTACAGAACAATAATATTCCATTACCTTCATATACCATAACTTATTCGGCCATTTCCCAAATGAGAGGCAGATGGATGTGTTTTTAAGGAAAGAATAAATTTTGGTTTTAGATGTGTTGTGTTTAAAATGCCTACAAGGCAGTGGATAGAGCAACTGCCCTGAAGTCAGGAGGACCTGAGTTCAAATCTGGTCTCAGACATTTAATACTTCCTAGCTGTGTGGTCCTGGGCAAGTCACTTAACCCCAATTGCCTCAACATAAATAAATAAATAAATAGATAAATAAATAAATGAATGAATGAATGAATAAACAAACAAATAAATAAATAAATGAATAAACAAACAAACAAACAAACAAACAAACAAATAAATAAATAAATAAATGAATGAATGAATAAATAAATAAAAATGCCTATAAGATACCCAGTTGCTGATAGGCAGTTAATAACTTGAGCCTGGAGCTCTGGAGAATATAGGGCTATATAGACCTAGGAATCCTGAAGATAGAGATGATAATTGAGCCCACAGTAACTGATGAGGTCATCAAAAAAGAGGAAATATAGGCAGAGAAGGGATGGCCCAGGACAGAGACTTGGGATAGAACCACTATTACAGAATATGAAATGGATAATGAGCAATAAAAACAATCAAGCAAACAAATTTTTTTTGGTGTGCTGTTTTTTTAATTAAAGCCTTTTATTTTCAAAACATATGCACTGATAATTTTTCAATATTGACCCTTGCATAACCTTGTGTTTCAGATTTTCTCCTCCTTTCCCCCCTTCTCTAGAAAAGAAGCAACCCAATATATGTTATACATGTTAAAATATATGTTAAATCCAATATGTGTAAACATATTTATACAATTCTCTTGTTGCACACGAAAAATCATATCAAAAAGGAAAGAAAACAAATAAGAAAACAAAATGCAAGTGAACAACATCAAAAAGAGTGAGAATGTTATGTTGTGATCCATATTCAGTTTTCACAGTACTCTCTCTGCGTGTAGATGGCTCTCTTCATCACAGGATTATTGGAACTAGCATCAATCATCTCATTGTTGGAAAGAGTTATGTTCATCAGAATTGATCGCCATAGAATATTGATGTTGCCATGTACAATGATCTCCTGGTTCTGCTCATTTCACTTCGCATCAGTTCATATAAGTCTCTCCAGACCTCTCTAAAATCATCTTCATGATCGAAACAAAAATTTAGAATGAGTTATCATACAAGTAGATGGAGAAGCAAGGGACTGTAATATCACAAAACCCCCCAAAGCAGAGTTTTTAGTAGGAGAGGGTGATTAATAATGTGAAATAGTGTAGGAAGATCAAAAAGTATGAGGATTGAGGAAAGAGCCTCAGATTGGATTGTAAGATTTTACAGTTAGAACTGTTAGTAGGTCCATTCCCTTTATATTAGGGGGTCTGTGGGTTTGATGCTGGGAGAATCTTTCTAAAAGAAAGTTAAGAATTCTTTTCTAATAATCTATAACTCTTAATACAACCCCATTCCCCTCTATTTCAGCACCACAGGCCTTCTGAAACTCACAAAATCACCTCCAAGGCTGGATATGCTCATCTCAGGATTGCTATTTGATATCCTATGGTTAGGCAAGGCAGAAGTACAGTTTCTGATACATCCAGTTGAGCCTCACATCTTTGAATTTCATGTAGGAGCAGTTGGCAATATGTCATGGTGCTGGGGTAGGAGAAGGATGACAGCTTTCTCCCTCTCCCCATTCAGACTGGAATGATCTTGACATTCATTATCTGTAACCAGGAAGAGAAGAGAGCAACTGAGAAGGGATAACTTCTTTTCAAAAATTCACTGTGTTCCTAGAGTTTCCTACTCAACAGCTAATATGGAGATTGCTTTGTCCTCCCCAAGGGGCCTAGTCACATGTGACTGGCCAAAAGCATCCAGGGGGTTCATTATCTCTAAATTATCCAAATGTAAGACCATCATGTGGTCAGTCAGAGGAAGGCTCTGTTGGAAGCTATATCGCAAACAATTGAGAAATCAATCTTGAGGAGGAGAAGTAGAGGTATAAGCAAATAGCTCTTCCCTTCCATGGACTCTTTCCTCCAAGCTCCAAATTTGAGTGTGAAAGAGAAAAGAGATATTTTGAGAAGATGATAAAAGAGATTTTATCTCATTTTGGTTTATATGTATATTTTCATCATCATCATTTTTGAATATCTCTTTTCAGGCAGCTTGGTGGTACGATGGATAGAGCGCAAGATTTGAAGTCAGGGAAAGCATATTTCAACTCTGGCCTCAGACATTTATTCAGTCATTTAACTTCTGTTTGCCTTAGTTTTTTTTCATATAAAATGGGAATGATCATATAAGGTTGTTGTGAGGATCAAACAACATAATCTTTGTAAAGTGCTTTGTGAAATTTAAAGTTCTATGTTAATTCTTACTATTATTATTATATGGGAAGTGTAAGGAGAAAAGAGAAGATTTTGATTACCCCTTGTAGGAAAGATTCAATAAGGGATTAATCATGCAGGTCTAGTTGATGTTAGTTAGCATAATTTTGGACTGGAAATAGTCTGAATAGTCTTGTGACCTCTTCCAGAGTTGTTTAGAAGCATATGAGTAAGAGTGGAATAGAGTAAGCAGATAATGAAAGTAATCTAGGCCTAGGATTTAGCTAGGAATGAATGTCAATATGGCAAGAAATTGGAGTAAAGGGCAGGGTAGAGTTGAACTGTTAATTAAAGAGTCAGGATTGGGAAGGGAGGAAAGTGAAACCAGAGGATAGTCTAGGAGAGCACTGAGAGATGGAGAGGTTCAAGGTTATTGAAAGAGCACAAAATAGATCTAATGGGAGGAAGGCACAAGGAGAGGTGTAAAGATAAGAAATAATGGTTCAGTAAAGGCAGTTCAGAATCCTTGATCGTGAAAGTGAAAAATTTGTGATGACAATTAGGTCTAGAGTAGGAGCATCCATCCATGTTGGTGGTGAAAGATTGAGTGATTAAAAAAAGGTAGAAATATTACTTGCTCCCCAATGTTTCTTCTGGTTCTGTCCTTTGCTGCTATTATTCAAAAACCTCTCTTCCTTTGAGGTTCACACTTGTCAAATAAATCACCCTCCCTAGCTCCTGGTGGTTACTATCTCATGGGTCATGGGTCAGAAGATCATAGATTGAAACCTACAAGGAAGTATGGAGGCTATCAATTCTAACTCCCACATTTTATTGATAATAAAAAAGCTGACTTTCTTTTTTTAAATTTTATTTATTTGCAAAACATATATATGGGTAATTCTTCAACATTAACCCTTACAAAGCTTTCCGTTACAAGTTTTTCCCTCCTACTCCCCACCCCTCCCCTAGATGGCAGGATATCCACTACATGTTAATTATGTTAAAATACTTGACAAATCGAATATATGTATACATATTTCCACACTTATCATTGTTGTGCAAGAAAAATTGTATCTACAAGAAAGACATATCAGATAAAGGAAACATAATGTAAGCAAACATCAATTGAGAGTATGAAAATGTTATGTTGTGGTCCACATTTCACATCCCTCTCTCTGGGTGTGTATATGGCTTTCTTCACTGAGCAATGGGAAGTGGTTTGAAACATTTCATTGTTGAAGAGACCTATGTCCATCAGAATTGATCACCATATAGTATTGTTGTTGCCTTGTATAATGATCTCCTGCTTCTTCTCATTTCACTCAGCATCAGTTCATGCAAGTCTCTCCAGGCCTCTCTGAAATTGTCCTGCTGGTCGTTTCTTACAGAACAGTAATATTCCATAATATTCATATACCATAATTTATTCAGCCATTCTCCAATTGAAGGACATCTATTCAGTTTCCAATTTCTAGCCACTACAAAAAAGGGCTGCCACAAACATTCTTGCACATGTGGGGCCCTTTCCTTCCTTTATGATTTCTTTGAGATATAAGCCCAATAGAAACACTGCTCCGTCAAAGAGTATGCACAGTTTGATAACTTTTTGAGCATAGCTCCAAATTGCTCTCCAGAATGGCTGTATCTGTTCACAGCTCCACCAACAATGCATCAGTGTCCCAGCCTTCCCACATCCCCTCCAACATTCATCACTAACTTTTCCTGTCATTTTAGCCAATCTGACAGGTGTGTAGTAATACCTCAGGGTTGTCTTAATTTGCATTTCTCTGATCAATAGTGATTTGGAGCAACTTTTCATATGATTACAAATAGTTTTAATTTCATCCTCTGAAAATTGTCTGTTCATATCCTTTGACCATTTATCGACTGGAGAATGGCTTGAATTCTTATAAATATGAGACAATTCTCTATATATTTTAGAGGTGAGACCTTTATCAGAACCCTTAAATGTAAAGATGATTTCCCAATTTATTGCTTCCCTTCTAATCTTGACTGCATTGGTTTTGTTTGTACAAAACATTTTTAACTTGATATAATCAAAGTTATGTATCTGGTGTTCAATTAAGAGTTCCAGTTCTTCTTTGGACATAAATTTATTCCATCTCCATAGGTCTGAGAGGTAAACTATATTACGTTCCTCTAATTTACTTATAATATCACTCTTTATATCCAGATCATGAACCCATTTAGATCTTATCTTTGTATGTGGTGGTAGATGTGGGTCAAGCCCTAATTTCTTCCACACTAGTTTCCAATTTTCCCAGCAGTTTTTGTCAAATAGTGAGTACTTATCCCATAAGCTGGGGTCTTTGGGTTTATCAAAGACTATATTGCTATAGTTATTGCCTATTCCACTGATCAACTACTCTATTTCTTAGCTAGTACCAAATGGTTTTGATGACCGCTGCTTTGTAATATAGGTTTAGATCTGGTACAGCAAGTCCATCATCATCAGCCTTTTTTTTTTCATTAATTCCCTTGAAATCCTTGACCTTTTGTTCTTCAAAATGAACTTTGCTACTATTTTTTCTAGATCTGTAAAATAATTTCTTGGGAGTTTGATTGGTATAGCACTAAATAAGTAAATTAGTTTGGGTAGTATTGTCATTTTTATTATATTTGCTCGGCCTACCCATGAGCATTTTATGTTTTTCCAATTGACTAGGTCTGATTTTATTTGTGTGGAGAGTGTTTTGTAGTTTAGTTCATATAGTTCCTGACTTTCCCTTGGCAGATAAATTCCCAAATATTTTATACTATCAACAGTTATTTTGAATGGAATTTCTTTTTGTATCTCTTGCTGCTGAACTTTATTGGTAATATATAAAAATGCTGATGATTTATGTGGATTTATTTTGTATCCTGCAACTTTGCTAAAGTTTTTAATTGTTTCTAGTAATTTTTAGATGAGTTTCTAGGGTTCTCTAAGTATAGCATCATGTCATCTGCAAAGAGTGATAATTTGGTATCCTCATTACCTACTCTAATTCCTTTAATCTTTTTTTCTTCTCTTACTGTCAAAGCTAACATTTCTAAGACAATATTAAATAATAATGGTGACAGTGGGCAGCCTTGTTTCACTCCTGATCTTATTGGGAATGGTTCTAGTTTGACTCCATTACATATGATGCTTGCTGATGCTTTTAAGTAGATACTACTAATCATTTTAAGGAAAAGCCCATTTATTCTTATACTCTCCAGTGTTTTTAATAGGAATGGGTGTTGGATTTTATCAAAGGAAAAGCTGACTTTCTTGAAGTTTCATAGTGAATCAATTTTTAAGGTTAAATTTGAATCCAGGTCTTCCTTACTCCAAGCAAAAATAATCTTATCTAATATATTACAGTTCCTCTTTAAGATTTCAGTGACACATGTGCAAGAATGTTTGTGGCAGCCCTTTTTGTAGTGGCTAGAAACTGGAAACTGAAGGGATGCCCGTCAATTGGAGAGTAGCTGAATAAATTATGGTATATGAATGTTATGGAATATTATTGCTCTGTAAGAAACGACCAGCAGGACGATTTCAGAGAGGCCTGGAGAGACTTGCATGAACTGATGCTGAGTGAAACGAGCAGAACCAGGGGATCATCATACACAGCAACAACAGTATTACATGATGATCAATTCTGATGGACATGGCTCTCTCCAACAAAGAATTGTCTCAAACCAGTTCCAATTGTTCACTGAAGAAAATCATATACACCCAGAGAGAGGGATATGAAATATTGACCACAATGTAACATTTTCATGATCTCTATTGATATTTGCTTGCATTGTGTTGCCTTTCTCTAATTTTCTTTTTTTTCTTGTAGATAGGATTTTTCTTGCATAACTTGTCAAGTATTTCAACATTATTAACATGTAGTGGACTTCCTGCCATCTAGGGGAGGGGAGGGGACTGGGGGTAAAATTTGTAATGGAAAGCTTTGTAAAGATCAATGCTGGGGAACTACCCATACATATGTTATACAAATAAAAAGCTTTAATAATAAAAAAAAGATTTCAGTGACAGACTCAACAGTAGAGAAAGCAAGTCAGGAAAAACTGATTTGAAATCTGAGCAAGTCACTTAATCTCTCTTTGCCTCAGTTTACTAAATTTAAAAATGGGCATAATGATAGAATCAACTTCCCAGATTTTTGTCAGGATCAAACACAATAATATTTATTAAGTTCTTAAGTGCAGTGTCTGGCATATAAAAAAATGCTCGTTCTTGGGAATGACTTAGCTATTCTCAGTCATATAATGAGCTAAGATAGTTTCAAAGGACTCATGATGAAAACTACTATCCATCTCCAGAGAAAGAACTGATAAAATCTGGATGCAGATTAAAGCCTATTATTTTTCTAGTTCAGTGTGTTTGGAGGTATCAGAGAAGATTAATATAGTATTAGAGAGGATGGCAAGGGATGCAATATCTTCTGGAAAAATGAGAAATCCAAAAATCTGTGAATCAGAAGAAATGTAGGGAACATGAAAGGAAAAGGACTAAGATAAAGGGAAGTTTATTAATAATAGAACAAGCATTCTAGAGGTCACAAGGGAAAGCATGTGCAGAGCTGGATTGAGACTTTAGAGAAGTAGGACTGAGGTGGGTGGGGAGAAGAGAGTCTGAATGCTAAAGAGAGAAGAGGTGGTTCTTGCTTAGGCAGTCAAAGAAACTCTGGGAATGAAAGCTTTTGTAAAATGAAGACTTCATTTTCAAAGTAAATCATTATTTACTCAATTTACGTGATTAATTTGGGAAATGAAGAAGCCTCTTTATTATGGTATAGTAGAAAGGATACTGATTGGCTTTGAAGGCAGGGCAGGAGCTATTGTTCAGTTATTTTAGTCAAGTCCAACTCTCTGTGATCTCAGTTGGTCTTAGCAAAGACACTGGAATGGTTTGCCATTTCTTTCTCCCGTTCATTTTATAGATGAGGAAACTGAGGCAAACAAAGTTAAATGATTTGCCTAGGATCATACAGCTAGTAATTGTCAGATTTGAACTCAGGAAGGTGAGAATTCCTGACTTCAGGTCCAGCAATTTACCTACTGCACCATTTATCTGTGTTTGGAGTTGGGAGAACGTACATTCAGATCCTGAGATTATTAGCTGTGTGAACCATAGGCAAATAAATCACTTCCTTTCTACCAGCTTGATTTTCCTTGTATTCCAAATAAGGAATATTCTACTCCCTGCCTTTTATTCCTTATGTCTCACAGATCTCACTATCTTAAATACTTTCCTTCCTCCATTCTATCTAATGAAAGCTTCATCTTGACTTCCATCTCCATCATCAAGAGTTAAAGAAAGTACCATGTAAAAAATGAGTTGCTTAGTATTATTCTCAAATGCAAGGCTGTCTTAAATTGGAGCCTACCTGTGTATTCAGCATTGTTAAAAAGATTGTTTTTGATGTCATTGTCAATTATTTTCATATTAATTTTATTAAATGTTTCCCAATTATGTTAAAAAAATTTTAACAACCATTTTTATGAATGTTTGAATTTCAAATTCTCTTTCTCCCTCCTGTTCCTCCCTTCTCTTTGAGAAGACAAACAACTTTGATTTCTATTATATATCACTAATATATTCTTATATTAGCTATGTTGCAAAAGAAAACAAACAAAATATAATAACAAAAATAAAGTTTTTTAAAAGTATGTTTCAATTGGCACTTAGAGTTCATTAGTTTGCTCTCTGGAGGTAGTTGCATTTTTCATTATGAATCCTTTGGAATTGTCTTGGATCATTGTCTTGTTCAGAGAGGCTCAGTCTTTTCCAGTTGTTCATTTTTATAATACTGCTGTTGTTGTGTACAATGTTCTCTAACAGGACTGTTGTTGAAAAGATGGCCCCACTCAACATTACTTCCCAATTCAAACCAAAGTGCCTCAAGGAGCTAGGTTCTCTATAGTCCCATGTGAAGCAGGATTTTCTCCAGCTTCTCTAGAATATGGTTTCCCTCATATTATATTCCTTACCCTATGCCCACCCCCTTCATTTTCTAAATTAGAAATATTGTATAATAAAATAGTTCCAAAGAGACAGACATGATTCTCTCCCTCTGAGCCAGGTTCAGTTAGGACTTTTCCTCGCACACAGTATCTATTTGTGTGTGTGTGTGTGTGTGTGTGTGTGTGTGTGTGTTCCCTGACCTGATTTCCCCTAAGAGCTCTCTAGCTTCCTTTCCCCTCTCTCAGAAACAAAGCCAGTCATATGTCCATCTTCACTGCAGCCTGAAAGAGGCCATTCCTTTGTGGACACAACAGCTCAATATTAGCCAAAGGGGATTTTCCGCTTTCCTGGAACCATCTCTAGTGGTTTTTTAGAGATGACAGCCTGGAAAAGTATTGAACTCATTTAAAACAGACATCAATTCAAAGGTGATGGACCGTGGAATAGGAGAAAAGCAGCATCAACAGTCTGGTTATTAGCTCTCCATCTGGTGGTGTGCCATAGGAACCTTTAAGTGTCCCTGAACAAGGCCTGCTCTGCCCTCCATTTACTGTTTCATCTATCACACTATACAGGGAGTACCAGGGTATAATATTCAGCAGAACCACTCTCCCTTTGTGTTCCTAGATAGTTCCCTCTCAGCTGTTCTTTTAAGCAGGCAAATTATGTTCTGTTAATACAAGCCATGTTGAGATGCATTTAAATAGGTAGATAGCTAGGCAGATAGATAATAATAAATGGAGTTGACATCTGTAGACTGCCTTAAGGTTTGCAAAGGACTTAATGTACCTTATCTCTTTTGATCATCACAATTATTCCTGTGAGGTAGATTTTAACTATTAGTACCACAATTCTATAGATGAAGAAACTTAGCCTTGGAGCAATTAAGGGATTTGCCCAGAATCACAGGGATAGTAAGGGTCTGAGGTACAATCCCCAATCTATTCATCTATCTGCTGAATCACACGACCTTGAGATTCACCTCAAATCAACTTCTGCTTCCTCCTTAAAACCCATTCCTGGGGCAGAGACATGGAACAGTGGATGGAGCACAGCCTGGAGTCAGCCACCTAATGCTGCCTACCTGTGTGACCCTGGGCTAGTCACTTAACCCCAATTGCCTTGCAAAAAAAAAACAAAAACAAAAAACAAAACAAAACAAACAAACAAACAAAAAACAATCTTATTCATCCCAGCCAGAAATGGTCTAGTCCTCTTCCTAATGTAATATCTACACATGATCTGATAATTAATTTGGCATCAATCAAGTCCTGCCTTGCAGTACTTTTTCTATTGTCTTGGACTGCAATGAAAATTTATGACCTACTCCAACATTCTAATGAGTCTGTGATCTTGAGAATGTGGGTGACTCTTTCAACCATGCAGATAACCACCCTCGTAATGACTGATCGCCCAGTGTGACTGGTATCTGTGTCCTCCCATAAATGCTCCATAAGAGCACTCCCATATATCAGAGCCCTCTCTTGTGCTTCCATCATATTTCACGTATATGAGCAGGGCACGTGGAATGGCCATTGATCACGTTGGGAGCTGGCTATGTGATCCGACCTTTGTTTTTCAGATGACAAACTCCAATTAACAGGGATTTATCAAGTGCCTAGTTTGTGTCAGGGCTGGAGATACAAAGACGTGTTTGTTATATATTAAAATGCACAAGTGACTTTATGGGTGCATATATATAGTTATGTATCTACAGGCATGTACACATACATTTATGTGGATATGTATGTTTACATATTGTATACGCAGTGCATTATGTTTATGTGTGTATATTTGTATACAGATGTATATATATATATGTATATGCAATGTACATGTGTAGGCACACAAATATATTTTTGTATATGTACACAGGTGCATATATATGTACTTGTGTATATGTGTATGAATGTGTATAACTATGTATATATGTATGTATACATGTATACACATCTTTCTCTCTCTCTTTCTCTCTTTTCTCTCTTTCTCTTTCCTTTTCTCTGTCTCTGTCTCTGTAGAATGAGGATCAATCAGGCTGTGAAGAAATTTGAATGCTAAGCAGAAGAGTTCATATTTAATCCTAGAGATATAAGCCACTGACATTTATTGAGCATGGGAATGACTCAGCCCCACTTTCAGAAAATCACTTTGACAACTGTGTGGAAGGAAGAGAGTCTTGAGATAGGAGTATTCATTGGGAGGCATCACAGTAATCCAGGAGAGAGTAAATGGGGGTCTGGGCTAGGGTAATGGCTTTGTAAGTAGAAGGGAAGACATAGAGACATGATGTAGTTGTAAATATCATGAGATCTGGCTATTGATCAAGACCTCTAAGGAGTCAACCAAAACAGGGAAGTTTAGAAGAAGGTTGAGTTTATAAGGGAAGATAATTTCTCTTTTGGATATTTATTACATATATGTATATATACACACATATATAAATAATTAAGCTTAATTATTATATATAATTAATTAATAATTAAGCATAATTATTATAATTAATTGATTAATAATTAAGCTTAGTTATCATATATAATTAAGCTTTACACCAATCTGGAAATGTCCTGGTGATGCACAACTGGTCTTGAAGAGAAAGACCATGGATATGTGAGTCATTTGTGTAGATACTGTACCCAAAGGGGCTGATGAGGTCACCAAATGAAAGTATATAGAGAAAAGAGGGCCCAGGACAGAACTTTGTGGCTCACTCACAGTTAAGTGAGAGAAACAGGAGAAATACAGCAAAGGTTAAGGATGAATAGTGAGACAGATGAGGGGAGAACCAAGAGAAAGTAATGTCAAAAAACTGTCAAAAAACCCAAAAAACAAAAAGAGGAGAGAGAATCCAAGATGGTGGTCAAAAGTGCCAAATGTGAAGAAAAACTTATGAAGGATGAAGTTTGGGGAAAGAACATTAGAGGGGGCAATTATGAGATCTACAAACACTTTGGAGGAAGCAATCCCAGCAGTGAGGTTGGAAGCCAGGTTGCAGAAGAGGAGAAGAGGAGAAAACAGATGCAATGCAGTTAGTTTTTTCTAGAAGTTTGGCTGGATGGAGAAAGAGATTGGACCAAAGCTTGAGGAAATGTTACAACCTAAAGGGTGTTTTATTTTATGGATAGTATTGGGCTTGACATCAGATAGACCCACATTCAAATTCTGCTTGAGACACAATAATTTTATGACCTTGGACAAGGTCGTTTAATCCCTTTCAGCCTCAGTTTTCTCATCTGTAAAATGGAGAACATTTTACCTACTTCCCAGGGTTGTGACGCTAGAGTATTGATGTTAAAAAATGACCCTCCTGTGAGGGAGAAGCTTCCTGAAAGGTAGTTTCTTAAAAGCAATTCTTTTTTTTTTCCTCTTTCTGTTCAATTCTAGACCCAATTCACTGTCAATTTGCCATATCTGTCTGAAAGACGGGTGCTGATGAATAAGCTTGGTAGCTATACATCCTACCTTGGGCAAAAAGCATTCTTTTCACCTTGGGATTTTCCTATGTTAATTGTTAGGCCTGACTCTTGAGTGATTTCAGATCTTATTGAGGAAACTTGGAAATGTTCCAAGACAAGAGGCAATAAACACAATGTTATTGATAGATAGAAACATCTGGAAGTCATAAAGCTTCTGTTAGGTTACTTATTAATTATTGTTTTGTACATCAAGTTTTCTTAAGTCAGGATATGCTTGTATCATGACAGTAGCAACAGTGAACCTTTTAAAAAAGCAACCCCAATAATTACTGTCTTGGGACCAAAATACACATCAAGGGCACTTCTCAGAAGGCCTTTTGAACCCTACTCTTGGGCCATAGTTGACTAGATGGTGAAAATCTCCAGCATTTGGAACCACCAATTTTTTTCTGGCCTTATCTGCAATTATCCTTCTTCTCACCACACCCAAATCCTACTCTCCAGGCAAAATGACTCTCCAACACACCTTTGTTCAGCCTAGTTCTCCCATATTCTTATAAACCTAGTGTGCATTCATGAACCCAACTATAACCATCAGCTCCAATAATCTTAAAAAAAAAAAACAAAAAACTTCCCTCCTAGTCAGAGATGACTAAAAGTAGAATGTATGGCCTTGGGAAATAGAGAGTTTCCTGTCACTGAAGGTCTTTAGGTAGAAGCTGGATGACCACTTGTCAAGTAAAGTAGACAGAGCTTAGACTGGACAACCCTTAATATTCTTTCTGTCTGAGGATTCTGTGATTTATTAAATTCCTGTTATTTTCAGAATTCTGAATTAGGCTCTGAGGGAGGAAGATGCAGTCCAGACAAGATACAGTCCCTAACCTCAGGGAGCTTTCAACCTGGCTCCACCACTGATAACTAGAATACAAAATGTCATATGAGGAGTATGTTAGGGTTACAAAGTACTATATGACTTATGAGGGGAAAGGTTGTTGTTTTTTAGGCACAGGATAAGATAATAACAATAATGCCTAGTATTTAAACAATGCATTCAGGTTTGCAAAGTGCTTTACAAATAGTCTTGCTTTGTCTTCACAACTACTCTGGGAGGTTATGCCCATTTCACAGCTGAGGAAACTGAAGTAAGGATACAGGTTAAGTAGGGTCACATAGATAATAAATGTCTGAGGTAGAATTTGAACTCAGGTCTTCTTCACTCCAGGTCCAATGTTCTATCCATGGTTCCATTTAGAATAGCATTTAGGGAAGATTTCAGGAGGATACCACATAGGAATTGGGTTTTTAAAAATGGGTAGGAATTCAACAGATCATAGGATCATAAATTTAGAGTTGGAAGGGACCTTGGGTTTCATTTACTCCAACCCCTTCATTTTACAAATGAGAGACCTGAAGTTTAGAAAGGTGAATGTCTCATCCAAGGTCTCATGGGGATTAAGAGGCAAAATCAGGATTTGAATTTGGGTCCTGTGACTCCAAATCTAGAAGATGAAGAGGAGGAGAAAGAAAGCATGGGAAACAGACTGAGTAAAGGCACAAAGACATATCCAAGGACCATTTTGTCTAGAGAGTAGAGTTTGTGTGTGGTGGGAAGGATAGTTTGAGATAAGACAGGAAAGTTATGGTGGTTCCAGATGGTGGAGATTCTCTAACACCTGATATAGGGTTGGGAGCTTTACGCAGCATATATTAGCAAGCTAGGTTTTTTTAGTGCCAAAAATGGAAATAAAAGATGTAGGGCTGTGATTTGAACCTCCAAGACCAGTTTTCCTTTTGATATCCACACCTAGTCCTCCATACAATTCTCAGATTAAGGTGAAGAAAGAGAGACCTTTGGAAAGAAAATGATCATACCTTTCTGAGAATCCATCTTCCACCAATCTACTGATAGCTTGATATTAGAAAATTGAAATACAATTGGAAATTGAATTGGAAAAGCGGAGGCCATCTGTTCAGGTTTCAAAGGCTCATTAGATCATTTTCTTTGAATAACCATTTAACAGAGGCCAAGTAAGAATATGTACCTAGCCACTTTTTGATCTCTTGCTTCAAAGACTTCTGGAAAGAATTTAATGAGAGGGTTCAGACTGTGTAAGAAAAACAAAAAATAATGCATGAAAAGTGGCTTCATTTAGTTTTCTTTTCATAAGACTTTCATATCATCATTCATTACCCTGAATGGAAGAGGGTGAATCTCTGAAACAAAATCTGTTTTTCTGGAGACTAGCTTTAGAAATGAGCCAACTCTGCATGTAGGAGATTTCCCAGCAGGCTCTTGGAATTTAGACTCACCAAGCAAACCTCAGGACCTCCCCAATTTAATTTAGAATGTCAAGGCCAATGGCCCTCAATGGGATGATGCCCAGGAGACTCACAGCAGTTGTCTTCATTAGTTAAAAGGGAGAGGTCTCTGTCCTGTCCCTTGAGTGGTTTCCTGAGAAGGGCCTGGGCTTAAACTATTATGGGCTCCAAACAGTGAAAGGGGAAGGAAGGTTATTATCCTGAACCTCACCATTGCTTGGGGACTTAATGGAGCTCACATGACCTCATTTTGACTTTTAACTTGGCCCCTTTTCTACCTACCCATATCCTCCTGGGCAATGGTAGAAACGTGGGCCACTAAACCATACAAAAAGATCCCTGTAGACTGTATATTGACTTAGAAAACCACATATTAATCTTGTCTCTGTTGTATCATGTTTTCATTTATTTCATTAAATGTTTCCTAATTACATTTTATTCTGGTTTGAATCACACTAGGGAGTATTGTGGGATGGAGGGGGCCATAAGCAAAGTCTTTGTTTGGCACCTCTGCTGTAAGGTACCTTGGCAGGCTTCTGCAAAGAATATGACATAAGGTACTGTGACTTTATTTAGTATAAAATATAAAATATATAGTATAGATCACATGTGCAAATTTCATTGATCATCTCTATAAAGATAGCTTTTAAATCTCTCTCTCTCTCTCTCTATCTATCTATCTATCTATCTATCTATATATATGTATGTATGTATGTATGTATATATCAGCCCTAATCATTCTCCAGGATTCCAGTCTTCCCATTATGTCCTCCAAGTTCATATATCCAAATGGAACCCATTATTTCCCTCAACTTTTTCCAAAACCACTCATCTTCTAAACTTTACTCTTCTGCTAAGGATACCACCATTCTTCCATTCATTCAAATGAACTTTCACTTCAATGTCATTGTTGGCTTAGCCCACTTCCTCAATCACAGCTGCCAAACACTATCAGCTTGACTCCATAACATGTCATGGCCTTTTCTTCACTCATAAAGCCACTTTTCTGGCAGAGACTCTTGTCCCTCTTGTCATTACTGTTGCAATAGGTTCTGTTTATTTTTCACTTTGCAGAATAAAGAGGTTTTTTTTGAGGTACCCAGAATGAAAGTGGATGCCAATAATATTTTCACCTTTTCTGTTGTCATTGTTGTTTGTTTGATTGTGTTTTTCCCCTTTTGATCTGATATTTTTTTGCTCAGCATAAAAAAATATGGAAACGTGTTTATAAGCATCACATTTAACCTATATCAGATTGCTTGCCATCTTGGGGAGGCGGGAGAAGGTAGGAGAGGGAGAAAATTTTGGAATAAAAGGTTTTGAGAAAGTGAATGTCAAAAACTATCTTTGCATGTATTTGGAAAAAGAAAATACCATTAAAAAAAGAAAATGGATGTCAATCAATAAAGGTCGCAGTGTATATATAATATGACTAATCTATTTTTCTTCCCATCAGAGTATTTGTATGATTCCGCATTGAAAGATTTAACACGACTCAGTGCTTCTACCCCATGTTACCTTTAGGGACTTCATATGTCAAATGAAGGGATTGGATAAGATGAGTTCTTACTCTTTTTTGTGTCCTCAGTCTCTTTGGCAGTCTGGTAAAGCCTATGGAACACTTCTCGATATCATGATTTAAGGGCAGCTAAGTAATGCAATAGATAGAACATATATAGCCTGGTGTCAAGAAGACCTGAGTTCAAAGCCAACTTTATACACTTACTGACTGTGTACATCAATTAAACCTTCATCTGCTTCAGTTTCCCCATATATAAAATGGGAATAGTAGTCATACCCATCTCCCAAGGTTGTTTTGAAAACAAAATGATATATTTGTAAAGGATTTTGCAAATCAGATTAAAATATAAAGAATTTTGCAAAGCACTATATAAATACTAATTAATATCATTATTATTATTCCATTGAGAGATTAGAGATTAATTAAAATAATAGCTTTTTTCATCCAAGTTCAAGGAATTTATTCAAAGGATCTATGCTTATCAAATTAGGAACTCCAGCTTAAAATGATATCTAAAGTTCCTTCTAATCCTAAATCCTATGGGACAATGGAAAGAGACCCAGAAATCAGAGGACCTGGATTCAAGACCCACTTCTGGTACTTGCTACCCATGTGACCTAAGTAAATCATTTAACCTGCCTCGGTCTCAATTTTCTTCACCTGTGAGTTGGCTGAAGCGATCTATCATCCTTTCCAGATCTACAGCAATTATACTGATTGAGGGAGCCCACTTCTTCAAGCTTGAGATATTTATACATTTCCCTATATATTTGTTTTATTCCACCCTCCCAAATCTATTTTGAAGGAGAAATTTGAGGGTTTTTTTCCCTGTCTCATAATTTTCCTCTCTGGTATGGTGCCATTATCAGCAGCCAGTAAATGGTAGATTAGAAGTGTCTCCTTTTTGTTTCTGTATTTTTTTGAGACCAGACTAGTGTTTTTCTGAGATTTTTGGTTTTGTGTGATGGGCGGCAGCCCACCATGGGTAATATTATGCTAGAGATCACAGATGTTGGAACAGTTTCATCACTTATATTTCAGCCCCACTCCCTCAACATACTCTAACTTGTCAGCAAAATATCTTTGGAGAACAAAGGAAAAGTTATATAAAAATATGATATAATTGGATGCGCTGTCATTGAACCTGATTGCTGTGTTTTTATCAGTTGATAAAGGCTCCCAGAATCACATTGGAAATACTAGATACATTTTTAAAAAAATTCCAAAGAAGTAGTTTCTGAGTCATTGGGTTTTAGAAATATTACACATACTTCTCAGAATTTGAGATATTCTGTTTTACTGTGAGAATCATTTCCCTTCCAAATTACCATTGGAGGGCAGGCATGAAATTCTGTATAAAGGAAGATGTTAGGAATACTATGTCACTCCCTGGTCCAGAATCAAACTGGATAGTGGATCTCCATCTTTCAGATTTACTGGCCTCCTGAAAGGGAAGGGAATAAGCATTTGTGAAGCACCTACTATGTGCTAAGTTCTGTGCTAAGCACCTAACAAATATTATGTCATTTGATCCTCACAACAATCCTGAGAGGTAGATATTATTATTAATCCCATTTGCAGTTGAAGAAACTGAGGCAACCAAAAGTTGTGACTCATTAAGTAAATAAAGAAGCAATAAGCACCACAAACTAGTAGTTTAGAAGTCTTTTTTGGGATAAGGAGGGGAGTTGGGATAGTCCCATTAAGACCAGAGTCAATGTTTGTTGATTAAGGGAGAGATTATTAAATCAGTCAAACAACATCCCTGGCCTCAGAAAATGTTCCTCTTAATCTTTTTGTATTGAGTTGGTACCCTATACAAGGAAAGACTGTTGAAGTCTAGTCTTACAGCAATGAGTAAAAGTAATTTCTATTGGGTTAGCTGGTTATTCAGTAAATAGAGCACTGGCCCTGGAGTCAGGGAATATATGAGTTCAAATACAGTTTCAGACACTTACTAGCTGTGTGATTCTAGGCAAGTGATGCAATCCCAAATGCCTTTCCCCATCTCCAAAAAGAAAAGTGATTTCTAAGAAAGTGATAATTATAATATGCAATGCATAATCTATTTTTTCAGGTTTAAGGTAAATCTTTCTTCAAAATTTTTATCAATTATTATTCATTTAATTAAAAAAATTTTTGACTTATAAATTCTTTGCCTTCCTCTACCCCTTCCCCACCCATTGAGAAGGCAAGCAATATGATATTCAGTATACATGTAAAATCATACAAAGCATTTCCATTTAAGCCATGTTGCAAAAAAACCCAAGAAAAAGCAAGAAAATGAAGAGAATATGCTTCTGTCTGCATTTAGAGTTCATTTACTCATTTAATATGAGAGTTTGCTGGAATAAACAGAGCCCAAGAAGAGATAATAATTACTAGAATTTTTGTACCTTAAATTATTTTGTTATTGTTGAGTCATGTCTGACTCTTTCTGACCCCATTTGGAGTTTTCTTCACAGAGATACTAGAGTGGTTTTCCATTTCCTTCTCTAGCTCATTTTTCAGATGAGGAAACTGAGGAAGGGCTAAGTGATTTGCCCAGGTTCGCACAGCTAGAAAGTGTCTAAGGCCGGTTTTGAACTCAGGAAGATGAGTCTTGCTGGCTCCAGGCCAAGCACTCTATCCATTGCATCATCAGTTATCTCATTTAATTTTCACAACTCTAGGAAGTAAATATTATTATTATCCCCCTTTTACAGTTGAAGGTAAGCAGATATTAAATGACTTGCCTAACTAGGAAATGTCTTTGGCTGCATTTGAATTCAGGTCTCCTTGACTGGAGGCCCAGCACTTTCTGTATCTATATATCACCTGGCTACTTAATGGTAGACCCTAAATTATTTCTCTCCTTAAGGAATACCATAAACCAGTGAGTTTTGAAAGAATAATCCTTTATATCAGTCTAAAGGGTGATGACTTCATGCTGAACATTATGGGGAAGGGGAGAGGAAACATAAGGAAATAATTAAGTAGTCTCATTTCATGATTTAGTTGGATGGGAATTCCCAGACCATCAAACATACCGAGGCATAAGGACTGGATCTATGATTTTATTATTATACAAAAATCCCTGGGGAGGTCACCTCCCCTTCTTCTACCAATGAAAATCTTGACAGGCTTGGAGATTGTCCACTAGAATCCTTGTCCAAGGTCACATAATATGTTTCAAAGGCCCTCCTGGCTTTAAGGCTAGCTCCTTATCTACTTGCCCCATGCTGACCCCCAAAGTCTTCCCTTCTTCCTAAATCCTTTATTACTGTCAAGGGAACCACCACCCTCCAAGTCATGAAGGCTCACAACTTAGGCTCTTAGACTCTTCACTCTCCTTCTCCCTATATGCAATCTGTTGTCAAGTCTTATCAATGAGACTTTCCTAACATCTCCAGCATATGCCCCCTTTCTCCTCTGACACTGCCATCACCTTGGTCTGAGCCTCCTTATCTCATGCTTGGATTATTGGAATAGCCTCCTGGTTGGGCTTTCTGTCTCATGTTTCTTCTTATTCTTATAATATAATAAGGATAATCTTATTATTATTCTGAGTTCTTGTCAAAATGATCTTCCTAAAGCTACCATGTCACCCACAACATACTGCCATTCCTAGTAGTTCCTTATCAACTCCAGAATCAAATACAAAATCTTTTGTTTAACATTCAAAGCCCTTCCTAACCAAGCCTCTTCTTACCTTTTCAGTCTTCTTATATCTTGCTTTCCCCTGTATTTTTTGGAATATTTAGATTGTGCAGTGGATAGATATTGGGTCTAGAATCAGAAACACTCATCTTTCTTGAGTTCAAATCCAGCCTCAGACATTTGCTAGTTATATGATCTTTTACCCTATTTGCTTCAGTTTCCTTATCTGTCAAATGAGCTAGAGAAGGAAATGGCAAACCACTTTAGTATTTCTGTCAAGAAAACCTTAAAGGAAGATATAAAGTGTCAGACTTGCCTGAAATGACTGAACAACATTTTTTTGTTTCAATGATGGTGGTCTCCTTGCTTTTACTCTCTCAAGACACTCTGTGTCTCATTTCTGCTGGCTGCCCCCATGCCTGGAATTTTCTGCCTCCCTATCTTGACTTCCCTGGATTTCTTCAAGTTTCAGCTAAAATCCTATCTTCTACAGGAAGCCTTTTCCAAACTCCCTTTAAATGCTAGTGCCTTTGCTTTGAGATTACCCTCAATTTATCCTGTCTATAGCTTGTTTGCATATAATTGTTTGCATATCGTCTCCTCTATTAGATTTTGAGCTCCTTCAGATCAGGGACTATTTTTTGTCTTTTAAAAATTAATTTTTTTATTATATCCTGAGTATGCATTAAAGTGTCTGAAATATAGTAAGCACTCAGTAGATGCTTATTGACTATTTTTCATATATTTCAAACACACGCACATCTTTACTACATAAGAATAAAAATACATTTCAATTAAAAAAACAATTAATTGTGGGTTATCCACTATTTTGGGTTATATGGCTTTTCTTCTTCCCAGTATATATGGCCTACAAATATACGATCTTTCACAGATAAACTAGCTTTGATAACAAATGTTTAATATCCAACCTAGCCTCATGTGGTTGATCTGCCTCCCACACTCCTTTGCAGTGACTCAGTGAGATGTGATTAAGGAGCAAAGAGGTCTGTTCAGGCTTCCAAATTTGAATAAATGTGTAAAATCATTGCAAAATCCCCTATGCAAAAAACACTTGTCCTGTAAAGGTAAGTCGAAGGAACCTGGGATGAGTAGCTTTGAGAGGAAAAGACTGAGAGGAACTGTGAGAGCTGTCTCCAAATATGTGAAGGGCCATGGAAGGAAGAGGGAAGAATGCCAGAGATGAAACTGGTTCACCATGGCCCCAGAGGATGGCACCAGGAGCAAAGAGCAGAGGGTGAAAGGGAGCTGAATCAGGCTTCATAGAAGGAAAAATAAGTCCGAGCTATGCAAAGTAGAATCCCTTTTATTAGTTGGGAGTTCTCCTTCACTAGAAGTCTTCAAATAAAAACTAAAAGATCACTGGTCGGAGCATTTTCTGTATGTGTGTATGTGTGTATGTGTAGGGGGTTGTGGGAATCTGATAGTTAGTTTGGGCTGGCCTCAGTGGTCTCTTCAGTCTCTTTTAACCTTGAAATCCTGTGTGATTTCATAATATATGTTACCCCAGATGGCAAATGTTAACCTAGATGATTCAGTGGATGGGTCTGGAATCAGGAAGATCTGAATTTAAATCCCAACTCAGACATTTATTAACTGAGTGACACTGAGCAAATAATTGAATTTCTTTACCTCAGTTTCCCCAACTGTAAAATGGAGGTAATAATTGCTCCTATATGCCAGGGTTATTGTGAGAATGAAATGAAATAATATTTGTAAGGCATTTACTTAGCCTGTTTTTCCTTCCTTCCTTCCTTCCTTCCTTCCTTCCTTCCTTCCTTCCTTCCTTCCTTCCTTCCTTCCTTCTCTCCTCCCCCCTTCCCTCCTGTCTTCCTCCTTCCTTCCCTTTCTCTTTCCTTTCCTTCTTCCCCTCCTTCTCTTGCTCTCCCTCCTCAGTCCAATAAAGGACTTAAAGATCAACAATTTTAATGCAAATGACTTCCTTTTATCATCAGCAAATAGCCCTGAAAGCCAGAGTTCTAACTTCTTGTCCCTTCTTTCCCCCCATGAAAAAATAAAAATTAATTCTAGTGTTTACTCTACTTAGCTCTATTAAAAGCCTAATAGAGGAAATGATTTGCTCAATGTCACAGATGGCAGAAATCGGGAGAACCGGGATCAAACTCAGGTTTTGTGAATTCAGCTCCAAAATTCCATTTTGCTTTGCAGAGGTGACTTTTCACAGTAACTCTTCACAAACTTCTAGGGTTGGAAGTCTCCATGGTAGATTTTTATCTTCCTCTTTTCAGTCACTTCTTGCCTTTGAAAGAAAGAAAAAGAACTCTGTGGTCCTGGTATCCCCAGCAAGCTAAAAAGTTCTAAAAATTGTGCCCCACTGAGGTCTTCCATCAGTGCTTGAGAACTTTTTGGAGGTATCAAGCTCATGTCACTTCCTCCTCTCACACCACCTGCTCCCCAAAACTCTGCCTCCTCCATTCATCTTCATCTTTTCTGTTCCTAACCTTCTGCCCCACCCGCACCTGCAACTATTTACTTCTGTTTTGAATAGAACAATGTAGCCATTATACCTCTAGTCATGAACTTTAATACAGAATTCTCTAAATTTCAACTCAATACAAACTGGTCATTGTCCTTTCAAGGCACAATGCCAGACACTGAAGGGAATACTAAGCAAATCCATTCTTAGCCCTTCCCCTCATGGAGCTTACAGTCTAGTAGGGAAAATGTGCTTCATTTCTAATTATCTATGGGTTAGCCATTGTGGACCCTTCTTCTAATGACATGGATGACAACTCCTTGGTACCTTAGGAAATGGTCTGATCAGCTGCATTGATTCTCAAATCCATTCCCTGGATGCTAAGCAACCTTTTGTAGATAAGCACATTTTTACTTAGTTAGGTGTGTCCCTCAAATGCTTGCCATCTGACTTGTACTTGAAGGAACTACCAGAGATAGCCTTCAGAAAGAGTTATCTCAACACCATGACAAGGTGTTCAAGAAAGATTTGGATTGGAGGGAGATAAGTATAGAATAATGGGGATACAAGGAAGGTGAAAAGAGTATTTTAAGAGACGTACAAAACTCTGAAAATACACTGGAAAGAAACAATTCTTTGGGTTCTGGGATGAGGGAAAACTTCATGAAAGAGGTGGCATTGGAATGGGACCTTGAAAAATGTTTAGGATCTCAAAAGGCAGAAATAGAAGAAGGATACTCCAGGTACAGAGAACAGTGCGAGCAGAAGAGGAAGAGCTGGGAAAACACAGGATGGATCTGGGGAAAGGCATATCATCTGGACAGCTGGAGGGCACAGCTGATAGAGCACCAGCCCTGGAGTTTTAGGAAGGTCTGACTTCAGATCCAGTGTGACTTTGGGCAAGTCACTTAATCCTGCTTACCTCAGTTTCCTCTTCCTCTTCTGTAAAATAAACTGGAGGAGGAAATGGCAAACCACTCAAGTAACTTTGTCAAGGAAATCCCAAATGGGGTCATGAAGAGTTGGATGTAATTGAAATGACTCAACAACAATATCACCTAGTCTGATTGAAAGTAAACATAGTAGAGTGGTGACTTTTTCATTTCTAAAAATTGCCCATACCATTTGGATTGCCCATTAAAATATTCTATTTATGAAATAAATATTATTTAACAGGGACTATCTTGGTTCAAAGAAGAGAAACTTAGATTGGTTGTTATGTCTTTGTTGGAAAACCAGCTACAGAATGTCTTTAATTTTGTAAGAATTTTTGGGAGGATTAGGGTGGCTCCCAGGGTGTTTTGTTAGCAGAGGCACAATACTGGTTAAAAAAGGAACTCATAAGGCAGCACCTGATCCATGGTACATTATTTTAGAAATTCCTTGTAGGTGCAAAAGGTCCATAAATCCACTGAATTATGAAACTAATTCCACCAAAACTAATCTTCCAGTAAACTAATTAAATATTCTAATACTGGGTTTTATGGTCTATTACTGCCACTACCTGCCATTTAATCAATTTAGTTGTTTTTTGTTTTGTTTTTGTGTAATTTCTGTTCAGCTACCTTTAACAGAAATAAACCACATGGGTTTATTTTAACTTTGTATTTACCATTCTCAATGGACACATTTCCTGTCTGCCGTTCCTTTTGTCTTCTACTACAGGATGATCTCGGTGCCATTGTTAGGGCAGTGGTGCCCTGAGTGGCAGGCAACACTTTGGGCATCACACTGTCAGAGTGTGTTATTATTTCCTATTCAACACCTGTAAAGGCTGCACCTCAGGCAGATGAGTCAGAAGTGCTACACATCTTTCTATGCAGAGAGCTACTATGAATACTCAGTGTAGGGTCAGAAAGGACTCCCAAGGTTGTGGCAGAGAGCTGAGAATCACAGGGAAGAAGCACCTGGGAAAAGAGAGCAGCTGAGACTTCCTGGGGGTTAGGGGAGAGAAGAAACAAAGATGAAATGAAAAAAAAGGGCTGGATTTGGATTCAGAGCTAAAAGAGATGTTTCTAGAGGCCATCTTCTACTTAGAGATAAAGAGATTTATCTCAAGAGAGAGGTGACTAATTTAAGTTACTTATATAAGTTACTTAAGATGTAGTTAGACAGAGATAATCTGAATTAAACCTTGTTCAAAGAGCAGCCCAGTTCAATGCAAGGATGCTCAGAAGTTATGAGGAGATAATTCTAAGATTTTTCCTTTTTTTGCTGATGCAATTGAGGTGAAGAGGCTTGTCCAGGGTCACACAGCTAGGAAGTATCTGAGACCATATTTGAACTCAGGTCCTCCTGACTTCAGGGCTGGTGCTCTATCTACTGTGCCACCTAACCGCTCCTTCTGAGATTTCTCTTATCTGGTCTTTTTGGTTATGGTGACCCAGAACTCTCACTTAAAAAAAATCCAATGGGAATCCATTCATCTTTAGGAGGTTGAAATATTTAGGTTTCCACAGAAGCACATTCAACCCTCAGGAAGGATGGAAACCTACTACATGCTAGATGCTTTACAATTATTGTTTCATTTATTCTTCACAACAACTCTGGGAGGGAGATGCTGTTCCAATCCCCATTTTCCATTTGAGGAAACTGAGGTAAACAGAGATGAAGTGACTCGCCCGGAGTCACACAGTTAGCAAGTGTCTGATCTCAAGTCTTCTTGACTCTTGGACTCTTGTACTACTTCTATGTTTCATGGACACTGCTGGAAGGCAAGATTAAGTATGACCTTTGCCTAAGATTGCTCTTAAATTCCTTGGCTCCATTCAAAAGACCCAGTTTAATTGATACAATATGCTTGACATGACATTGATTTAAGACCAGTGAGTCAAAAAAATGAAAATCAACTTACGTGATCATTATAATTACATATCAGTACAATTCTGTATATATAATTGTAATTATGAAGCTGGGCTTCTCTCCAAATATCACTAGCAGATTGTAGATTACTAGTCATTTAACCAGATTTCACCTCTCTATAAATATATGGTGATGGGAAAAAGATAAAAGGAAAAGAAGAAAGCAATGGGGAGATGTATTTTTCAATGTTTTATTCACCAAGCAATTATGAAGAGCTTACTATGTGCCAGGAACCATGCTATGAATGGAAGATTCAAAGACAATAATAAAAAATAAGACAAAAATTAAAAAATAATAAAAAGCCAAAGAACTGGCTTATTGAAATAGTTGATTAACAAATATTTCAATGTATCCTTACAGTATTAAGAACCTACTATGTGCTAAATGCTGGGCAGCCACCCCCATTTCCAATATCTATGGAATTGTACTTAGACAAAACCCCACATTTGTTAAATCTACTCTCTACAGCAGAGAGGGAGATGAATGGAATTGAATATGAAATGTACAAAGCCAGGGACCAAACTTACTTTCTTATTTTCCCCCAAGGCCTTTCATTATGAAAGCTCATTCATCACTTCCATTACTAGTAGCTACTGGTTGGTTAGATATCATGCCTCTGTCAACTTGTATTTAATAGTCTGTCACAAAGCATCCCGCATGCTCTGACTGGTCTCGAAGTTGATTTGTAATTTCTTAGAATGCGTGCTTTTCCAGGCAAGTGTATTGTGCAAGAAAAAATGCCCGATTTTTTTTTCAACATATCCGCTGTATTTGATCCATCCTCATTGGACCCAATGGGGGTACCAATGTCCTGAGTACCAAAATTAATAATTTTGTCCATCCCAAATAGTCTGATTCTTTGTCTTTATTATTAATGATTTATGGTTTGCAGCTATAAAGATCCCCCGATCTCTGCCTACCTGTACCCTCTTCCCATTGAAGAGCACAAGAGAAAAGGGAAAGCTCAGAATGTGGTGGCAAGGTTGTAGCTGTGACCGACCTGGTGCCACAAAGTCTTCACCGTCCCTTAGCTCTGTGAAGGTCCAGCTCTACCACTTACTCTCATCAAGTCACTTAACACTGTAGGGCTAAACCAGGGGATTCCAAAGGTCTCTTCCAGCTTGGGCATTCTATGGATATCTTAAAATATCTGTGTGATTAAAGTGTGTGATTAAAGATATCTGTGTAATATCTTAAAACCAGCAGAAGCTTCTAGGACAGCCCACTTGCATGATTTGCTTAGGAGGGGGAGGAAGTGCAACACAGGCAGCAGAAAAGGGAAAAGAGAAATGAGAAAATTGGAATTGCTATAGCTTCAGTGCTGTAGGAGCTGGATGACGTGATGGCTGAGTGCTGGAAGGGATCAGCATAATTCTGAATTCAAAACCAGCTTAGCTGTGTGATTGTGTGCAAATCATTTAATTTCTGTTTGCTTCAGTTTTTCCATCTGTGGAAAATAACAGCATCTATTTCCCAGGGTTCTTGTGGGGATCAAATTAAATAACATGTGTAATATTTTGCTCATATTAAAACTCTATATAAATTCTATTGTTGTCATTCAGTCATTTTTGTCATGTCTGACTCTTTGTGACCTCATCTGGGGTTTTCTTGGCAGAGATACTAGAGTGCTTTGCTATTCTCTTCTCCAGCTCATTTTACCAATAAGGAAACTAAGGCAGAGTTAAGTGACTCACCAGGATCACACAACTAGTAAATGTCTAAGATCAGATTTAACTCAAGTATTCTGACTCCAGGACCAGCTCTATCAAATTAAACTAACTAGATGCCCCCCATTATCAATATTATTTATTAGAACTTGATCTTACATGACTCTCCTTCTGCCCTGGTTATGACACAGAAAGGCTGTGTTAGAAGGACTGGTCCAGATGCTTGAACCAGTTCTGCTTTGGAAAACAGGCTAAGGGCAGCTTCAGAAGGGAGAAGAATCATTAGATTACTATTAACAGTGGCTACTTTTCTGCCCTATGGATGAAGAGCCCTCCCCTAAGGTCTAAGATAAAAGTGACAGATCATTCTGGCTATTGGCCCTTGGTAATCCTTTATGCTGATTGAGATCAAGAAGCCTTTCTCCCTAGATTGATTACTCATTTACTTGAGTATTTGGTCATTCTGTTCTTTCATCCTATTTCTTGAATGGGAGCCATTACAGTGATGCTTCTATTTTGCTATGGCCATGGGTCAAATGTCACTAGCCTGGTCATGATAGGATATGTAGGTTCTTTTTTTTTTTAATAAAGCTTTTTATTTACAAAACATATGAGTGATTTTTCTACATTGACCTTTGCAAAAACTTTTTTTTCCCAAGCTTTTCCCCTCCTTCCCCCCACCCCCACCCCTAGATGACAGGTAATCTAATACATGCTAAATAGGATAAATTATATGACAAATACAATACATGTATACATATCTATACAGTTATCTTACTGCACAAGAAACATCAGATCTAGAAAGAGAAGAAGAAAAAACAACCTAAGAAGGAAAACAAAATGCATGGAAATATTCGTTAGAATATTTAGAAATATTCTATATTTCTAATATAGAATAGCGTTAAATAGAATAGAAAGCGTTAAAATGCTGTGTTGTGGTTCACACAGTTCCCATGGGCCTCTCTCTGGATGTATATGACTATCTTCATTGCTGAACAACTGGTTTGAATCACATCATTGTTGAAGAGAACCATGTCCATCAAAATTGATCATCGTATAGTCTTGTTGCTGTGTATAATGTTCTCCTGGTTCTGCTGATTTCACTCAGCATCAGTTCATGCAAGTCTCTCCAATCCTCTCTGAAATCCTCCTGTTGGTCATTTCTTACAGAACAATAATATTCCATAACATTCATATACCATAATTTATTCAGCCATTCTCCAACTGATGGGCATCCTTTCAATTTCCAGTTTCTTGCCACTACAAAAAGGGCTGCCACAAACATTTTTGCACATGTGGGTCCCTTTCCCTCCTTTAAAATCTCTTTGGGATATAGGCCCAGTAGAAACACTGCTGGGTCAAATGGTATGCACAGTTTGATAACTTTTTGAGCATAGTTCCAAATTGCTCTCCAGAATGGTTGGATCCGTTCACAGTTCCACCAACAACGCATCAGTGTCCCAGTTTTCCCACATCCCCTCCAACAGTTATCATTATCATTTCCTGTCATTTTAGCCAGTCTGACAGGTGTGCAGTGGTATCGCAGAGTTGTCTTAATTTGCATTTCTCTGATCAATAGTGACCTTTTCATGTAACCAGAAATAGTTTCAATTTCTTCATCTGAAAATTGTCTGTTCATATCTTTTGACCATTTATCCATTGGAGAATGGCTTGAATTCTTATATATTTGAGTCAATTCTTTATATATTTTAGAAATGAGGCCTTTATCAGAACCTTTGGATGTAAAAATATTTTCCCAGTTTACTGCTACCCTTCTAATCTTGTCTGCATTCATTTTGTTTGTGCAAAAACTTTTTAACTTGATATAGTCAAACTTATCTATTTTGTGATTAATGATGACCTCTAGTTCTTCTTTGGTCACAAATTAGGATATGTAGGTTCAAAGACTGGAAGTTTCCTTAGAGACTTTCTATTCAAAACCCTCTCTCCCTTTATTTGACAAATGAGGAAACAGAAGTCTGGACAAGGGAAATGATCTGCCCAATCTATCCCTACTCATACTCAGCTATTGTTGTCTCTATTCTACTATAATTTTATCCCTAGGGAGTCTACTTAATATACTAGGGACCTTTCTCAATTTTTTTTGATGATGTGAAAATAAATGAGTTGGCACAGAAGAGAAAATGTTGAAATTGAAGTCAGGATGATGACCTGCATTCAAATGCAGCTTTAGACTTGATGCTGGATAAAGTCACTTAACTTTATCTCAGCCTCAGTTTTCCAACCAGCATTTATATAACTCTTACTATGTGCCAGACACTTTCTAATTGATTTAAAATATTATTTCATTTGATTCTCATAAGAACCCTGGAGGGAGGTGTTGTTATTATTATCCCCATTTTCCATTTGAGGAAACTGAGACAAACAGAGACTGTGACTTTCTCAAGGTCATATAGCTAGTAAGTTTCTGAAGCAGGATTTGAACTCAGATCTTCCTGAATCTGGACCTAATGCTCTATCCACTATACCACCTAGTTCAATCTGAAAAAAAAATGGGGTTAATAATAGCATCTATCTTTGCAGGGTTGTTATAGGATCAAAAAAAAATTAGTATTTATAAAGCACTTAAGCACACTACCTGGCAAATAATAGGTGCTATATAAATGTTAATTCCTTTCCTTCCTCCCCCATTCTTACCTCCTAAGATTGCTATGAAAATCAAAGGCGATAGATTCTTTTAAGGGGCTTTATAAACCCTAAAGCACTATTATAGGATTATTATTTTTTTTACTTACACTTTTTCTCAGATAACACCCTTTGTAGTTCTTTTTTTCCTTTGTAATACCTTGTTTGTGAAACATCACATGGCAGTTCATTCATGCCCACCATTCACCTTTCTAATACCCTTTGGGCGACTTTGCCCATCACTGTGTTTATCTTGGGTAAGGACAACAAATGAACAATGCAGAGCATGACTAGATTGCCTTTGGGAAATTATAAAAAGTTCTTTTCATAACCCTAAGCTTTTCCCTGAAACAAAGGCCCATATTTTCAATACCAGTTTTCTTCTGGTATGGTATGGCTGAGTCACGGAATGAGTGCTATGGTCTCCAAAGAATTGAAGTTGTTATGAAAGACAATAACCCATAAAAATAGCAATGTTTCATGGGACATCTTGAAAAAAAAGAGGAAGTGGTTGAAATTTAGTAGAGATAAATGTAAAGACTTTAAAGTCAGCTACACTAGAATGACATAAATTTATGTGAAAAGCTAAGGAGTTTTAATGGATTGTACACTCTGTTTGAGTCAACAATGTGATCTAGCGACCAAAAACAACTACTGTGATCATAGACTTCATTAATTTATTTAGTAAAAATTTAATGAGGACCATTTGGGCACCTAGGTGCCATAGTGGAAAGAGTACCTAGAGTCAAGGGAAGACTTTCTTCCTGAAATTCAAATCTGGACTCAGACATTTATTAACTGTGTGACTCTGCACAAATCACTTAACCATGTTTGCCTCGGTTTCCTCATCTCCAAATGAGCTGGAGAAGAAAATGGCAAACTACTCCAGCATCTTTGCCAAGAAAAATGGGGTCATGAAAAGTTGGGTATGATTGAAACAACTGAACAATAATATTTATTCAATACCTACTGTGTGCAAGCTGTTATAAGTAGGGGGCTGGATGAGAAGGAAGCCATCATCCTTGACCCCAAAGAGTTCACAATCTAATAGGAGATAGGATACAAACACAGGTAACTATAATACATAATTTACATAAATGGATTAGAGAGATAAAAACATAGCCTTCCGAAAAGGCCCCACATGTGCAAGAATGTTTATGGCAGCCCTTTTTGTAGTGGCTAGAAACTGGAAATTGAATAGATGCCCTTCAATTGGAGAATGGCTGAATAAATTATGGTATATGAATATTATGGAATATTATTGTTCTGTAAGAAATGACCAGCAAGATGATTTCAGAGAGGCCTGGAGAGACTTACATGAACTGATGCTGAGTGAAATGAGCAGAACCAGGAGATCATTATACACGGCAACAACAGTACTATATGACGATCAATTCTGATGGACATGGCTCTCTTCAACAATGAAATGTTTCAAACCACCTCCAATTGTTCACTGAAGAAAGCCATATACACCCAGAGAGAGGGATGTGAAATGTGGACCACAACATAACATTCTCATACTCCTTGATTGATGTTTGCTTACATTGTGTTTCCTTTATCTGATATATCGTTTGTGTAGATAAGATTTTTCTTGCACAACAATGATAAGTTTGGAAATATGTATACATATATTCGATTTGCCAATATTTTAACATAATTAACATGTAGTGGATATCCTGCCATCTAGGGGAGGGGTGGGGAGTTGGGGGGAAAAATTTGTAACGGAAAGCTATGTAAGGGTTATTGTTGAAGAATTACCCACACATATGTTATGCAAATAAAATAAAATTAAAAAAAAAACATAGCCTTCCAAATATCCAAATTAGGGTCCAAATTAGGGCCCTAAATAGATCACTTCCAAATAGGAGGGAAAGGCTTTGGGTAAGAGAGGCTTGTGAACTGAGCTTCTAAAGATAGATACGAATTCAAGGGTTGAAGAAATGGGTTTTAGTACATGATTACAGACATAGAAAGAACTCTAGTTGTTTGGAATCTACAGCATGTGAAGGAGTTATAAGGCCAGGATGATGTAGTAAGAAAGTATGGTAGAGAGTCTGACTACTATGTCAAGAACTTTGAAATTTACTTGGTAAGCAATAAAGAGTCAATAATGTATCTTGACAAGTGCATAATAATGAAGATTAGACTATCAATGATGGGAATGGATTGGAAAGGAGAAGGTTTGGAGGTGGGAAGGCCAATTAAAAGGTTTTGATAATAACTCAGTAAGTACTAATGAGAGTCCTGTTCTAGGGTGGTTGGCATTGGGAGTAGCTAGAAGGGACAGGATAGACTGGAACCACAAATAGCCTTAAGGCATTACTTAAAGGCATAGAATCTGAAATGAAAGGGGTGATTATACTGTTCTTCTCAATCTATACCCAGAATGTTGTGTCCAATTCAGGGGACATAAGTCAAGAAGGATACTGACAAACTTTAGCATTGTCACAGTATGGGATCACACAATATGAAGAAGGGACAAGAGATGTTTTGCCTGAAGGAAAAAAGGCTTGGGGGAAAAGGGAAGACTATCATTGTGTCTTTTCAATCATGTCCAACTTTTCATGACCCCATTTGGGGTTTACTCGGCAAAGACACTGGAGCGGTTTGCCCTTTCCTTCACCAGCTCATTTTATAGATGAGGAAAGCAAGGTAAACAGAGTGAAGGGACTTGTCCAAGATGAGACAGATAGTAGGTGTCTGAGCCTGGTTCTGAACTCATGAAGGTAAATCTTCCTGATTCCAAGCCCAGTGCTCTGTCTACCATACCACCTGGCTGCCCCATAACGATAGTGCCAACTTGGAGATTGTGTGAGTTTGAGAGTTTGTTAACTCTTAAGACTTTAGACCAATACTTTTGTTTTATGATCGTTTCCTGCCATGTTCATTTGTTAGGAATTGAATCTCCATTGCATGATGGAATGCCAGCGATTCATTCCTTAGGGGTGAAGAAGAAAACACTTGATGAGTTGAGACCTGAGCACTGCTGGCAGTGGAGGTGTGGTTCAGAAAACGAGGGTGTAAACCTAAATCAGGAATAGGTTCTGTCTGTAAAAACAAATTGTTCTGTGGGGCAGGTTATTCAGCTCATGCAATGAAAGAGACTTTGGGGAGGCTACCTGAGACAGGGGGAAGAACCCTGAACTCGACCTGAAGACATGTGTTCCAATTATAGGCTTTGTTATATATACAGCCATAGGATCTGAGTCAAGTCAATTCATCTGTAAGATGAAGGTATTGGCTTAGAATTCTGGGGTGGGGAACTTTTTATGTGCCAAGGGCCATTTGGATATTTATAACAGCATTCGTGGGCCATACAAAATTAATCAATTTATAGAACTCAAGCAGTGGGAGGTTGTTCTACTTAGCTTTCAGCTCTTCATCACCTGAAGTTGATTATGCAAATGTTTTTGCAGGGCTTATAGGACCTGTGTTGGAGGTTCCCCATTTCTGACTAAGATGAATGAATCTTAAAAAGCATTTCTTTATTTCTAACTATGTACCAGGCATTGTTTACAAAGCACTTCATTTCTTAATTTGTTTGATCTTCATAAGAACTCTATGAAGTAGGTGCTATTATTATCTCCTTGGTAGAGCCCAGGACCTAAAATTTGGAAGACCTGAGTTCAAATGTAGCCTCAGATTCTTACTAACTATGTGACCCTAGATAATTCAGTTAACTTTTAGGTGCCTTATTTTCCTCATCTGTAAAATGGAGTTAAGAATAGCACTTATCTTCCGGAGTAGTTGTGAAGCTCAAGTGAGATAATATTTGTGAAGCTCCTGGCCTATAGTAGACACTTAATAGAGGTTTCTTTCCTCCCTCCCTCCTTCCCTACTTTCTTCCCTCTCTTCCTCCTTCCTTCCTTCTCTCCTTCCCCTCTTCCTTCCTTTCTTCCTTCCCTCCTTCCTTGTTTCCCTCACTCACTCACTCCTTCCTTTCCTCCCTGTTTTCTTTCCTCCCTACTTCCCTCCTTCTCTCCTTCTTTGCTACCCTCCTTCCCTCTTTGCCTCCTTCCCTCCTTCTCTCCTTATATCCTTCCTTCCTTCCTTTTCTCTCTCCCTTCCTCCTTCCCTCCTTCCATTATCTACTGATGCTCTTAAAAGCATTTTATTTTTCTCTTTTGCACCTCTGAAATCTCCCAAGATATCTTGGGATTTATTGACTAGATTTATTTCTTAAGGACCAGGCCTTAAACCAAAACAAGTCTGATTTTAGTTGGCTACCAATAGGTCTAGGCCAAGCCTCATTAGGCACCTCCAATCCAGTGCATAAAACCACAGTTAATTTACTACAAAGTGTACAAATACAATTTACTACAAAGTACAAAGTTACTACAAATTTTGAGAAACAACAAACTATGTAGCTATTCATTTATGCTAATAAACAGTGAGATATATACTGTACAGGTAATACTATACATACATTTTATGCATTTAGGAACTACTGAACTTCAAAAGTAATTTTCACATTTCTAGGCTTTGTGGATCATGCTGCTAGCTTTTGCATTCTTTTAGCAAACTTTAACTTTTTAACTTATTTTAAGTTTAAAAAAGAAATTGTGTATATTTATTTATATATTTATAGCATTAAAAGATAAAATATGCTGATATTATATAATACTGTACATATATTTTATGCACCTCTGAGTTTCTAAACTTTTTCTGTGTTGTCTACAGCTTCTGCTCTCGGGCAAATCTGGCCTCAGACACTTACTAGCTGTGTGACCCTGGACTAGTCATTTAACTTTGGCTTGGTTTCTTCATTTGCAAAATGAACAGAAGGAAAAAAAAGCACTCTAGTACTTTTGCTAAAAAACAAAACAAAACAAAAAAAACCTCCAAATGGGATCCCAGAATTAGACATAATTGTAATGACTTAACAACAATACATAAAAAGAGTTAGGTATAGGTGAGAAAGCATGTGCAATATTTTCTGGAAATGACCAGGAACTGAGATGAAGGTCTGGTTCTGGGCAAGAAAAAAAAACAGCTCACTTCTTAGTCTAGAGTCCCAGAGCCAGAGATTAGTATCATGTGGGTTGGGGGTAAAGAAGATGGCCAGTCAAAGGATATCGTGATGTGGAAATGGCTGGGAAGGGGTGTGGATGCCTGATTCTTGGCAAAATCAGATGAAAACTCCCTAAGGGGCAGTGTCCAGAATCTAGCAGGAAGGGGTTGGGCTAGGGGAATACTAAGGTACTTCTAATTCTAAATCTATGACCATGATGGATCCTATTTATTTATTTAGCAAGTGTCAAACAAGAAAGCTACCCTAGATAATATCCAAGGTCTTTTTCACCTCCCATATTCTATTTTTAATTTTTTCTTCTTTTTTACATTTAATTTTAATTTTATTTTTTCTCAAGTACATGCATACTTGTAAACAAAAATTTAATATTCAGTTTAAAAAATTTTTGCATTCCAAATTGTTTTCCTCCCTCTCTTCCCCCACCTTAAGAAGGCAAGCAATTTGAAATAAATTATACATGTGGCCATGCAAAACATTTCTATATTAGCCATCTTGCAAAATAAACCTTCCAAGAATAATACAGTTTTTTTTTTTTAAAGTATGCTTCAGTCTACATTCAGATCCATCAATTCTTTCTCTGGGAATGGATAGCATTTTTCTTTACAAGTCCTTTGGAATTGTCTTAAATCATTGTATTTATCAGCCTAGCTAAGTTATTTAAAATGGATTATCATAAAATATTGATGTTACTGTGTACAATGTTCTTCTAGTTCTGCTCACTTCACTTTGCATCAGTTCATGTAAGACTTCCCAGATTTTTCTGAAAGTATCCACTTGTCATTTCTTAAAGCACAATAAATAGTATTCTATCAACCATATGCCACAATTTCTTTAGCTATTCCTCAATTTTCAACTCTTTGCCACTACTTAAAAAGATGCTATAAATATATTTATATATGGAAGTCCTTTTTCTATTTCTTGGATCTTTTGGGGATACAGATCTAGTAGTGATATTGCTGGGTCAAAGGGTATGAACAGATTTATAGCTCTTTGGGTGTAGTTTCAAATTACTCTCCAGAAGGGTTGGACCAATTCACAATTCCACCAACAGTACATTTGTGTTCCAATATTTACCCTATCCCTTCCAACACTTGGCATTTTCCTTTTCTGTCATGTTAGCTAATCTGAAAAGCATGTATCTCAGAGCTTTTTTTAAATGTGGATTTTCTCTATTCAATAGTGATTTCAAATACTTTTTTCACATAACTTCATAGATTTCTTCTTCTGAAAATTGCCTATTCTTATCCTTTGACCATTTATCAGTCGGGAAATGACTCATGTTCTTATAAATTTGACAAATGAGGCCTTTACCAGATATACATGATCTAAAAGTTCCCTCCCCCAAGCCCCAGTTTCCTGCTTTATATCCTTATAATCTTCTAATCCTTCTAAACTTGGATGCTTTGGTTTTGTTTGTGCAAACCCTTTTTTACTTTAATATAATCAAAGTATTCATTTTATATCCTCTGATGCTCTCTTTCTCTTGTTTGATAATATATCCTTTCCTTATTCATATGTCTGATAGGCAAATTATTCCATGCTCCCCTAATTTGCTTTTGGTATCATGTTTATGTCTAAATTATATATCCATTTTGACCTTATCTTGGAATAAAGTATGAAATGTTGTTCTATACCTAGTTTCTGCCATACTGCTTTTCTGTTATCCCAACAATTTTTGTCAAATCTTGCTTTCTTCTCTTCAAATTTTGAATCTTTGGGTTTGTTAAACACTATATTACTATGGTCATTAACCACTGTGTATTGTGTACATAATCTATTCCACTGACCTAGCAGTATAATTTTTAGCTAGTACCAGATTTTTAAAAATAATTTTGATAATTACCACTTTGTAATACAGTTTGAAATATGGTATTCCTTAGCCATCTTCCTTCACATTTAAAAAAAAGCAATTGATTCTTTTAATATTCCTGATCTTTCATTCTTCCTGATAGATTTTGTTATTTTTTCTAGTTCTATAGAATAATTTTTTGGTAATTTAGTTTGGTATGTCACTGAATAAGTAAATTAATTTATGTGGAACTGTCATTTTTATTATATCGGCTCAACCTATCCATGAGCAATAAATATGTCTTCAGTTGTTTAGATCTGACTTTATTTATATGAAAACGTTTTATAATTGTGTTCATGTGGTTCCTGAGTTTGTCTTGGTAGGTAGATCCCAAGTATTTTGTATCATCAGTAGTTATTTTAAATGGAATTCCATATTCTATTAATATCTTTTCAGTCTTCTAGTCCATCCTTAATGAATGACTATTCTTTCACTATCACCATCTACCTCTACCATAACCATGACTTTCCAAACCATGACATCATAAATTTAGGGCTGGCAAGAAATAGAATAGATTGCCTTGATAGGACAGGATTATCTAGTACAATCCTTTCCTTTTTACCAATAAGCAAACTGAGACCTTGAGTACTGAAATAATTTACCTAAGGTTATCAAGATACTAAAAGGCAGGAATTCAAATTCAGATCCATGTATCATAAATACAATATTTGTTTTACTGCATCAACTTTGCTTGTCCATCCTTTAAAGTTCAACTCAAGTTCCATATACACCCTGAACCTTTCTTTGGAAATTTCTCCATCCCTCATTGATGTTATCTTTTCAAAACAATGGTCAAAGTTAGGCTCAAACTAGATAATATATTTAAAACTCTTTGCAAACCTTAAAAGGGTTATATAAATGCTAGCCAGAAAGAATTGGAAAATGAGTAGATGCCCATCAATTAGGGAATGGTTGAACAAATTATGGTGTTTGAAAGTAATGGAATATTATCATTCAATAAAAAATGATTAATAAGCTGATTTTAGAAAGTTCTGGAAAGATTTACATGAACTGATGCTGAGTGAAACAAGTTGAACCAGGAATATATTGTACATAGTAATGGTAAGATTGTGCAATGATCAGCTATGTCAGACTTGGTTCTTCTCAGTGATTCAGTGGTCCAAGGCTATCTGCTTCCAAAGAGAGAAATGTGGAGACTAAATGTAAATCATTCCATGTTATGTTCCATGTTATGTTCATTATTCCCCTCTTTTTCTTCTGTTTCTTTTTCCTGTCATGATTTTTCCCTTTTATTCTAATTTTTTCCCAACATGATTCATAAAGAAATGTGTATCAAAAAAATTAAAGTGCATGTATAGCCAGAAAAAGAAAACAATAAAAAAGGAAGAAAAAAAAAGAAAAAAACTGAAAAAATGCTAGGCAGCTTACTTATTGTAAACACCATGCAATTCAACATCTGACTTCATTATTTTATATTAGTTCCTATTAGTTTCCTGTATTAGTTTTGTTTCTCTAACTACACAGAGAACTCCTCAAGGATAGAAAAATTGGTATAGTAAAAAGTGAGCTAGATTTAGGTCAAATTATCTGAATTTGAATCTTAACACATAATTACTGTATGTGAAACCTTAGGCAAGTCATTGTATTTCTTCTGGTTTTCTTGTCTGTAAAACAAGAAATTGGACTAGAATTCTCTCAGATCCCTTCTAGTTCTGAATCCTCTGAAATAAAATTTCTATTTCTTTGGAATCTTCCCAAAATCTCCTAGCACTAGATTTGTAGAAGGCATTCAGGAAAATATAGCACTTGATACTCTGATGGATCTTCTCTTTCTTTTCTTCTCACAGCAAAGAATTAGTTCTATTTTCCTTCTCTTTGGAATGCATGTGGACCTGACGAGGATAGAGACATTTTGTGAGATTTCAAGAGACGCCTCTGATTTTCTCAGGACTTTCTGTGCTTCAGAAAAAAACAACAACTTCATCTTTTGTAGACTGTCTGGCCCTTTTCTAATCCAAGCATCTTCTAAGATAAGAATACCTCTTACCACGGAGTCCAGATGAGGTGACGCCTTCTGTGCCCTTCCATTTCTAGGGTTAGGTGATTTGAGGAGGAATAATGACTCATCACAACAGCTTCAATACAATTCAACTACTGCATGGAGCCTGTTTATAAAACCCACCTGGCAGGTCTTCTCAGGAGTGATGAGCCCAAGACTTTGCCTTCCACCATAAATGCATTATAAATGGTTATTCTTCTACTATTGCTTCTTCCAGGGAGGTGAGTAATAGATTGGGTATGGAGATCAAAGATAAAGGAACACCAGGACAGCTGACCCACAAGCTTGATAAGCATCACACCTCCCTCCTCACTAGCTGCTGACCTCTCAGGTTGGGCAAGGATGGTATTCAGACACTAGAAAACCTAGAACAGTCCATTCTGGCAGGAGGCATGAGATTTCTTTGTACTGTATCCAACTCCATTTTTTAAACAATTAACAAACATTAGCATCTCATTGATAGTCACAAGATCCCCATAATGTTTTCAAGGGAAAATAGTTACACAAATTACACAAATACACAAAATTATTAATTTTACATTTTACTTTGTAAAGTCCCTAAAGAACTTGTTATACAACACAGGTACCAGTGATTTAAATAAATAAATATGTATGTTCAGCACAGGTACCAGTGATTTAAATAAATAAATATGTATATATAGCATAGGTACTAATAATTTAAATAAATAAATAAATATGTATATACAACACAGGTACCCATGATTTAAATAAATATGTGTGTATATAAATATAAATATAATTAAAAAAACAAAATAAATATGTTTATGTATGTGCATGTGTATAGATGTATACACACATATGTATATACACACTTGTTCATCCTCATTTTTGAGAGGGGTCAATGACATCATGATGTTGGGGTAAAATAGTGGATAATGGGTAATGTCTTGACTCTTTCATGAATTGGATTTAAGTGAGATATTGTTTCACAAGGTCTTCAGCCTCATTCTTTCTTCCAAACTGGTTGAAGTCCAGTGGCAGGACAAAAGTCAAGATGATTAGTGATGACCCAAGATGCAGTGGATTACCTTGGCATCTTGGATGTCTGGCCAAGCTCTAAGCACGCCACACCATATGCTTCATGGTCTTCATGTTCATTGAAACAAATTGTTTTCATCTATCTATTCCACCAGGGGAAGTCTTCACATGTTTGGGGTAGACATTCTCCTAATTCACTGGTGGGTTTAAGGCCTGCTCGTTACCTTTAACCTCGTTTAACCTGTTTGCTGAGGTGGTATTGCTGCAAATACTACAGCTTCTTGGAGCTATAGGTGAGAGTTGAGTGCCAGGTAGACATCAGTGGTAGATAGGTATCCCTGAAAAGGGCTCAGCAAGCCATCACACCAGATGTGCTAGTCTTCCCTAAATATCCCATACAACATCTACATCTATATGTATATTTATATATGTATATGCATGCATTTATCATTCATCCATCTATATCTCCATATCCATTCATTTATGTACCTTCATCCATCTGCCTCTACCTACTTTTTCATCTATTCATCTGTTCTTATCTGTGTGGTCATCCATTATACATTTATGTATATATGCATCTATCTATTGTCTGCTTTTCTATCTCTTTCTGTCTACTTATTTCTATTCATCTGTATGTATATATATATGTCCTACTCTTACCCATATATACCCATCTATCCATCTATCTACATATCTATCCATCCATCTATCTATCTATCCATCCATCCATCTATCTACACATCTATTTATCTATCTTCTAGCCCAAATGGATTACTACCCATTCCTTGATCTTGAGCATTCATCTCTCACATAAGCTATTTTTCATCCCTGGAAGATTCTCCTTTCTCATCTCAACTACCTCTTTAGTATCATGATCTTTCTTCAAAGTTCTACTTCAAAACCTTCCCTGATTCCTAGCAATAGTTTGCCCCCTCCTTCCTGGAACATTTTTTCTAGAACAATGTTTATTTGTCTATATAAGATCATGAATATAGGACTGAAAAGAACTTCAGAAGTCATCTAGTTGGACCAGAAAGTCCAGTTTTTTGGAGATGAGAAAAGTGAGACTGTTAGAAGTTAAATGCCTTGCCTAAATCGCATATATAGTAACTACCAGAGATGGAATATGAACCTACATCCTTTTAATTCAAAGCCAATGCTCTTTTTGTTATACAGTATGTTATGTCTCCTCTGAAGAGTGTAAGTTTCTTAAAAGAGGGGACTATTCTTTTTAATTTTGTATTCTTAGCTCCTGGTAGATAGATAGATAAATAGATAGATAGATAGGTAGATAGATAGATAGATAGATAGATAGATAGATAGATAGATAGATAGATAGATAG
>JAJPUD010004452.1:176154-195090 GCA_023553655.1 Myrmecobius fasciatus
TAGATAGATAGATAGATAGATAGATAGATAGATAGATAGATAGATAGTGAAGTGCTTATCTGCACCTAAGGTTTCCTTTGTGTAGGAAACTGCCAGCCAGGAACACCAGATTTGCAACTGTTCTGTAACAGACTCTCTTAGAGAATGGCTTCAGGGTACTGAGAGGTTGAATGACTTGTCCTGAGCCATACAGCCAGATTATGTCAGAGGTGAGACTTGAATCCAGGTCATTCAGACATCTAATATAGCTGGGGTGAATTGAATTAAATCTCTCCTTCTCCCCTTCCTTCCTTTCCTCCCGCCCTCATTCCCCCCTCCTTCCTTCCTTCCTCCCTTCTTTTCTTTTCCTTCCCTCTTTCTCCCTTCCTTCCCTCCTTTCCTCCCCTCCCTCCTTCCCTCCTTTCTTCCTTCCTTTCTTCCTTCCTTCCTTCTTTATTTCCTTCATTTTGCTAATGAAGAAACTATGGCCTAGGAAGGTATTTTTATGCAAATTTAAAAAACACTTGATTCCATTTAGACAAGAAAGACAATACTTTAGGTACTAGGATTTAGAAGTACCATACATATTAAATAAAACAAATATTAAATTTTCAGGGAGTCATAGAAGCAACAATTAAAAAATCCTTAACCTCATTTCACAGAGATAAGCCACCTAATAGAGCTCAAATAAGTGAAATGACTCAGTATCATAATGAGAATTCAGTAGCATATGAAGAGGCCCTCACACCATCATACAAGCATTCTAATTGGAATCTTGAAGCCAGTTCTTTAGTTTTCATTGTTCCCTAGCCCTAAGATTTCTCTCTAATTTACATCCTAAACCTTCAACTTTCTTCATGCCTTTACCAACAACAACTGCTCTAGGAACAAATCCCTCTTGCTTTAACTATCCTTTTTATCCCCATCCAATTTAGCTCGGAGACTTTTTCCCAGGCTTACACTATACATGTTTGTTTGCCTCTCAATTAGCCCCTTTCATTGGGGCAGCTAGGTGGTGAGATGGATAGAGTGCTGGACTGGAATCAGGGAGATCTGAATTCAAATCTAGTCCCAGACACACACTAGTTATGTGACCCTGAGTGAGTTTTCTCATTTATAAAATCAAGATAATAATGGCATTAACATCGCAGGATTGTTTTGCATTTCAAACGAGATAATATTTGTTAAGGCACTTAGTATTCCTGGAACATTGTGTTTGTTGTTGAGATGTTTCGGTCATGTCCAGCTCTTCATGACCCCATTTTGGGGTTTTCTTGGCAAAGGTACTACAGTGGTTTGCCATTTCCTTCTTCAGTTCATCTTGGCACATTGTAGGTGCTATGTAGCCAGTATTAGCTATTATGCTCTAAGCAAACTTGCCTATTTCTTTTTTAATAAGAAAAATTATTTATTGAACTAATTACAAAATAAGAAAAAACAGAATAGAAAAAAAGAAAGGAAAGGAAAATAGAAAATCAAAAGAAAATATTATCATGTGCCCAGCAGAACATCAGGTAGGATTCAAAATATATAACAATAAATTTTCATTTTAAGAAAGCATATATAATGACAGAATAAATTCTATTTATTTTTTTTCTTTTCTTTGCTTCCTTGTAGATTATTCTTTATTTTATTGCTCTGTTAAGTACTTTTTCTTTGTTCTTTTTTCCCTTCAGCCCTTCTACCTCTCCCAAGTAACCTACAGTTAAACACACACATGCACACCCACCCAAAGATCTATACATACACACACACACACACATATGTCTATATACACACAAATATAGACCTACTACATACATACCCACATATACTCACAAATACATGTATATGCATTTACCCATATGAAAACATGTATCTAAAACAATATTAGTGTGAGATGATTTCAGAGAGGCTTGGAGAGACTTACATGAACTGATGCTAAGTGAAATGAGCAGAACCAGGAGATCATTATATACAGCAACAAGACTATATAATGATCAATTCTGATGGACATGGTTCTCTTCAACAATAATGTAATTCAAACCAGTTCCTATTGTTCACCGATGAAGATAGTCATATACAACCAGAGAGAGGCCTGTGGGAACTGAGTGTGGACCACAACATAGCATTTTAATGCTTTCTGTGAATGTTTGCTTGCATTTTGTTTTCCTTCTTAGGTTGTTTTTTTTTTTTTCCCTCTCTTTCTAGATCTGATTTTTCTTATGCAGCAAGATAACTGTATAGATATGCACACACATATTGGATTTATCATGTATTTTAACATATTTAACATGTTTCACACTACTTGCCATCTAGAGGAGGGGGTGGAGGAAAAAATTTGGAACAGAAAATTTTGCAAAGTTCAATGTAGAAAAATTACTCATATGTTCTGTAAATAAAAAGCTTTAATAAACAAAAATCAATATTAATGTGGCTGACATAATGCAGATTTCTTTCTTGATTGAATCTTTAAGTTTGACTTTGTCTAAGATCAATGATTACTAACTTTACTTTTTTTTTCTAGTAAATTTTACTCCTCATCCTTGTTGCTGTGTTTCTGTATATCTATTATTTTCTTTCCCTGATAACTCTTCTACATTAATTCTGCTCCTTAACTTGCCTTGCTATTACTTAACCACCTCCCATCCATGGATCCCTCCCTTTTTTCTCGCTACTTTATTCTCTCCTCTTTATCCCATATCTATTAATCTGCATACCTTATCCCACTCCCACCTTATTTTATGCTACCTTTTCCTGCTCTTTATCTCTTTCCCATTAATCTACATACATTGTCCCACTACTATTACTCTATATATCTTTCTATATCCTTTGCCCATTAATCTATACATCTTGTCCTGCTGCTATAAATCTACTCATCCTTCTATATCCCACTATATCCTATTCCCTTCCCTCTTATTTCTTTACAGATTTAGGAAGGTGCTATACCCTTCATGGTATATATGTATGTTGCCTATTTAACTCATTCTGGATGTGAGTAGGTTTTCAGAACTATGAGCCCTCCTCCTCCCCCCTCTAATGCCTCTGTGTGTATTATTCCTCTGCACCTCCTTTGTAGAACATAATTACTATTTTTACCTTTTCCTAGACAGTTTTGCTTTTTAGTCAGATTATAATCAACTCTGCCCCAATATTTCTTTTGAGTTACCCAATTACTGATGTCAATCTTGAACATATGGTATACATTTCCATGTAAAAAACATAAATTATTTGTCCATATTAATTTCCTTTAAATTAATCTTTGATATTGGCTCCTACATGTTAAATTTCCTATTAAGTTCGGGTATGGTTGAAAGTCCTGAAAATCTGTAAGTTTGTTGAATGTCTATTTTTTTCATTCAATATTATATATAATTTTGCTGGATATATTTTTGACTGCAGGCCTAGTTCTTTTGATTGCTGGTATCTATGATTCCAAAAGTTATGGTCTTTTATTATGGCTGCTTATAAATCCTATACAATTCTAATTGTAACTCTAGCATATTTGAATTTTTTTTCTTGCTTCTTAAAAATTTTTTCTTTGATCTGATGATTTCAAAATTTTGCATTAATATTCCCATGTGTTTTCCACAAACAATCTTTCTGAGGTGGTGATTGGTATATTTTCCTCTTCTGTTGTATCACTTCAGGACAATTTTCTTGAATTATTTCTTGCATTATTGTGTATGTTTTGGTCACAATGTTCAGGTAGTACAATTATTCTTATACTTCCTCTTCTTGATCTGTTCTCCAGATCTTTTATCTATCCAGATTGTTTATCGTATAAGATGTTTCACATTCTGTTCTATTTTTTCATTATTTATATTTTGTTTTATTATTTCTTAATCTCTTATAGCTTCACTGGTTTCCTCTTCTAATTTTCAAGGAACTATTTTCATCTTTAAAATTCTATCTCTTTTCTAGTTAGTTAACTCCCCCCCCTCCAATAATCTTCTTGTTTTTCTTGAATTTAAAAAAAAAATTTTCCCTTTAATCTTTCTCATTTGAGTTTTAAAGGTTTTTTTTTTGAGTTCTTCTATAAATTCTCTCTAGAGAGGGAACCATTTAAGGTTACTCTTTGGGAAAGAAGAGGCTTTTTTAACTTCACTGTTCCCCTCTGAAGATGAACCCTACTCTTCCCTATTTTTGTAGTAAGTTTCTAAAGTTGGGTTCTTTCTTCTTTGCTGATTTATTTTTTTTAATTAGAAGTATTAGTGTAAACATCTCTAATTATGGGGTGAAGGCTGGTTCCTCTAACTTCACTTCAGCTCTCCCCTCTGATCCCCCAAACTAAAAACTCCACTCTCCTACAAGTGCTTACAGGCAGCAGTATCCCAGCTCCACTGCTTCTACGCTCACCAGGTATGTTGGTTCCTTCTTGCCTAGGGTTATATTTCTGTAGCATATCTGGGCCCAAAGTTGTTTATTTTAAGATCTCTTCCACTTCCTGAATTTTGGCTTTTCTCAACAAGTCCTCTTCCCTTTAACTTTTTCTATTAGAGTTTTTCATTCTTATTGCTCCTTGGTTCGTGATGACGAGCAGAGGTCGTCATATTGCTTCCTACCTACTGCCATCATTGCTCAAAAATTCTTCCTTCTTTGGAAGTCCACCCCCATGGTTTATACTTCCCTTCATTTTTGTCACTGTTGGCAATCAACTTCCAGGCTGACATTTTCATCTTCATTGGAGATTTCAACCTTTAAATCCTAGTACTCCTCTTTATCTCATCCCCTGATATCTGCCTCAGTGATTTCAATGTCCATGTTAATGCCTTCTCCAAAGCTTTAGTATTCTAGTTCATCTAGGGTCATCTCCAGTCATTTTGTTCTATATCTTGCCACTGGATACAGATAGATTTGGAGGGAAAGTGAGGCAAGTGACCTTATGTAGCTTTCTCTCACTTAAATCCAATTCACTTGCATGTCATGACATCATTGATCCTCTTTAAGAACAAAGGATGAAGGACAGTTATTTAATTTTCTCAATTTTAGTGACCTTCATTTTCCTTGTGTTGGAGTTATCCATGAGCACAGAAACACCTTGGACTATCATTTGCCTCTAAAATCCCAAACTCTGAAATTTCCTACTCTGCCTCTAATCTCTCATCCCTCCTTCTACCACTGCTTCATGACTCTTGTGGCTATAACTCACCATTATTAAGGACCCAATCCTTCAAACTATTCTCTCATTTCATCACATTTTTGTCACCTTGAATCTGGCTTAATTGAATTTGGCTTGATTAATTAAATTAGAGTAATTAAATTAATTAGATATAGAATTGATGTTCTCTATAGCATTCATTAACTCATTACTCTCTTGACCTTCAAATGAATCTGCCTACCCAATCCCCACCCCTGATAATTCTGCTACTTTCTCTCCTCCCTGGTTGCTCAAGTTCACTTCTGGGCCAACTAGATCCTCTACAAATTAGCATTTCTTAACTTATGCTTTGCCTTCACTGATTCCAGAAGCCCTTTTATTTGATCTTTATTTATCTCTACTAAAAGACCCATACAATTGTTCCTCATCTTGTTCACTCTTTTAGTAATTCCATCCACCCAAGATGATTTCTCCTTTGCCCTCAAAGATATTATATTCTGCTAGTAGAAGGGGAAAGTAAAACAATACATATGACAGTTAAGTAGAATTGGGTGATTTTATGAGGTGGGATTGGGGAAAGCCTCATAAAGGAGATAACTCTCAAGCTGAGCTTTGAAGGGAGCAAAAATTCCAAGAGATGGCGATAAGAAGAGAGAGAATTTCCTAGCATGGGTGATAGCCTTCCATGGAAGTAGAAGATAGAAGGTCATTTATGGGGAAGAGTAAGTGAGTGGTTCCTAAATCTCTATCTCCGTACCTGAGTTCTAGCCTAACCTTTCCAGCTGTCCCTGGGATATCTCTACCTGATACCTCCTTGCCCCATCACTGATATATTAAGGACAAATCTATCACCTTTTGTGCAAAACCTGATCTTCCCCTTGACTTCCTTTTTCCTGTTTAAGTTAATAATGTTAATATTCCACCCAGAGAGAGGCCTGTGGAAACTGAGTGTGGACCACAACATAGCATTTTCATGCTTTCTGTTGTTGTTTGCTTGCATTTTGTTTTCCTTCTCAGGTTTTTTTTTCCTAGATCCAATTTTTCTTGTGCAGAAAGATAACTGTATAAATATGTATACATATATTGGATTTATCATATATTTTAACATTTAACATGTATTGGACTACCTGCCATCTAGGGAAGGGGGTCGGGGGAAGGAGGGAAAAATTTGGAACAGAAAGTTTTGCAAGGGTCATTGTTGAAAAATTGCCCATGCATATATTTTGTAAATAAAAACTTTAATAGAAAATAATGTTAATATTCTCCCAATCACTCACTTATAGTTATAACTCCTTTAGTCATCTCTGAATTTTCCTCCTTCCTCATCTTCCATACATAGTCAGCAGCCAACAAAAGTCTGTTGATTTCTCCTCCAAAATATTTTCTCTGTCTCTCATTTCTGTTTCTATGGCCAGCACCCTAGTGCAGGCTAATGAACAAGTTTCTCAGGCTTCAATCTCTTCTCAATGTTTCCTGTCTATAGATGTCAGTCAGTCCAGTCTTCCCAATTCACAGCTCTTGTCACACCATTCCCCAATTCACAATCTCGCAGAAGCTCCCATTGCCTCAGAATAAGGTCCAGACTGTAGCATGACTTTCAAGGCCTTTCCCAATCTGAATCTAACCTACCTTTAATTTATTTTGTAATGAGGACTGCCATGTACATAGTTCCTGCTATATGCAAAGTATTGTCAGCTACTGAGAAAACTTTAAAAAATTTAAATTAGTCCCCTTTCCTGCCCTTATATGTTATTTAGTAGAGTGATAGCCCCATCCAACCTATCCCCCTCTCATATAGATAGTTAGATAATGAAATGACATGACATATGCTTGAGAGAATTGCAGAACAAATTCCTATGCAATTTCTAAGGGGGAAAGGACATTACTGGGCTGAAAGTTGGGGTGATGGATCAAGCTTGTGGAGATGGTTGGGTTTGTTGAAAATAGGGCAAAAAGGGCATCATGAGTATAAGTGACACAATGGATAGAGTACTGAGTCTAGAGTCAGAAAGACCCCAGTCTAAATCTGACCTCACACCCTGGCTGTGTGACTGTGATCAAGTACTCTCCCTTTGATTTCTTCATCTGTAAAATAGGTATGATAATAACACTCACCTCTCAGGGTTGTTGGAAAGAACATATAAAGAGCGTTGAGATGGTTGGATTTTAAAAGTTGGACCAGAATTCAATAGTTGGAAGTAGGGAGGAAAGATCATTATGGGTATAAGGCATGCTTAGAAACACAAAGGAGAAAGAGCCCAGATCATGTAGGAAATGCAAATGAATCTACTCTGGCTGGATTCTGGAGCATGTGAAAGGGTAATAGAAGATAAGGCAAGAAGGCAAGAGCTTTCTTAAAGAGTCTAAGTAGGCTGAAACATACTACCACTCTTGGTTTGCATGTGGAGAGTGATATAAAAGGCATCAAAGACAAAGAGATGAACTGGTCATTCAGGGGGAGTGATGGTTAACAGATGGACAGTTGGGGTATTGCATAGGTGTCTATGAATTATTAATAGAATCATGTGTGCTTCCAGGACCTTGGGTCCATCTTCTGTAGAGGAAATCTGGAAAGAAGTACAACAGAATTGTGCAGGATAAGCAAAGGTGGATGGGTTGAAATGGGCCATGCATGGAGAGAAAGTGAGATCCTGTATCACCCAAACCAACAAAATGCTGTTGTCATTAATAATTCCCGCTTTGTGCTCCTTTGGGATCATTATCCCAGGCCAGAAGGGACTTCAGAAACTATTGGGTCCAACACCTTCATTTTATAGCTTAGGAAACTGAGTCGCAAGAAAGTGAGTGACTGTCCCAGTTACACAGGTGACATCAGAGTCCAAGTCTTCTGACTCTGGGTCACTTTTCTATCGTACGATGGTGAGGGAGATTCTCCATTTGGACTATCCAGATGGTACTTATAGCAGCATATAAGAACTTAGAAACTCTGGTCTAACTCCTTCGTTTAACAGATGAGGAAACTGAACCAGTAATGCTTTTTCAGCATGAGAAAAGTGTCTTACCAAGAACTCTACAGACTTCTAATGAAACTAGGAAAGGATTTTTATTCATGAATTTGCAAGATCCAGTGTCTGGAAACAGGCCCATTCTTGAAGCACAAAAACACAGCTTTTTATTCCTTGTCTCGAAATAGTTCCTTCTCTGATTCCCCATTGTACTACAGAGGTACCAAATAATCCCCCCATGTGAGTGTGAATCTCCACTCCTGATTATATCTTCCATTGGGATTCACCTTATTTGGATATGTTTAGTCCCTTCCTTGATTCCCCGTAGTCTGAGTACTACAATGGTTACAACCTATCCTAAGTGCCTAATTCTTCCACACAAGTCTCCATCCTTAATTACATCTTCCCTTGACATTCACCTTATTTGGGTGTGTATACAACACCCCTTTTGCATCTAAAAGTGTGTTTTTAACTCTAATTTATGGCTTCCCTCTATTTATGGCTTCCTTTGTTCCATGTTAGTCCACCCATGTAATTCTGTGGAAATTAAACCCTCATCCAATTATCACATTCAGATAATAATTAAAATTTTTGTCGTAATTTTATACCATATAGTGCTTTATACATACTGGTTGCCTTTCTGTCTGCCCCTCTGCTACTGCCCCCCCCCCATATCAAAACCCAGGCCCCTTGGGTTAATTCAAAAAGATTAATTTAACCTTTTCAACTCTGAGTGCTAGCCATCCCTGGGCTCCACTGTGTTTTAATTCATGAGCCTACCTCAGTCATGTTTCACTTCACACTTGCTAATTTTCTTGCCTATGTGCCTTCTATTTACTTTGCACATTCTCCTTTCCATCTCTGGAAATGTAATAAAATCAATATTGTCATTTCTTCTGGAAAAGGTATGTCAAACCACTCCCCTACAGCTCTATTTAGGGGCAGCTAGGTGGTACAGTGGATAGAACATCAGACCTGGGTCAGGCACACTCATCCTTCTGAGTTCAAATCAGCTGTGTGACCCTGGGCAAGATGTATAAGGCTCTTTTTGCCTCAGTTTCCAAATCTGTAAAATGCACTGGAGAAGAAAAGAGAAAACTACTTTAATATCTTTGCCAAAAAAAAAAAAACAAAACAAAAAACAAAGAAATCATGAAGAATCAGATATGACTGATCAATTAACTATGGCTTCACTCACCACTGCTGGGACTCTAATACAAAACATCCCTGGAGGCTACCATTTTCTAACAAGTGTTTTTGCTCATTTTAGAATGTAAGCCCCTTGAGGGCAAGAACTGTCTCTCTTGTGTTTGTTTCCTCAGCCCTAGGTACACAAGTAAGTTTTTAATAACTCCTTTCTCATCCATTCATTTATTATCTCATTTGATCCTTACAATAGCCCTGGGAGGTCTGTTCTATGGTTATTATCTCCATTTCACAGAGGAGGAAATGGGACTCACTGAGGTTAAATGAGTTCTGTCATATATTTTGTATAGATTATATGTCTCTCTATATATACATCTATATATGTGATATGTTGTTTGTGTCAAAAGAATGTAAGCTTGCTGAGGGAAGGAATTGTGACTGTGGAATTTGGGAATTTTGTTGATTTTCTTTTCTTTGTATCTCTACTTCATGGCATAGAACCTAGCATACAGTAGGTGTTTAATAAATGCTTCTTAGCTAACTTGCACATGGTCACACAGGTAATAAGTAAGAGATTACAGTGTATCTCTTAAGTGCCTGGCACAGTGCCTAAGCACCAGGAAAAAATGAAGCTGAGAGAAGGGATGGGTTAATATGCACAATGAGACACACATTATTGAACACAGTAGATATGGGAATTTGGCCTGCTTATTTGTTGTGACAGTTTTGATTTCCTTCATTCCTTCCCCTCTCTTTCTCTTTCTTTCTTGCTTTCTTCCCTCTTTCTTTGTTTCTCTGTTCCTTCTTTTTCTTTCTTTCTCTTCCTTCCTTCCTTCTTTTCTTTCTTCTTTTCCTTCTTTCTTTTTTCCCTTCCTTTTTTCTTTCTTTCCTTCTTTTTCTAATTTTCTTTTGTTCTTTTTCTTACTTTCTTTTCCTTTTTCTTTCTTTCCTTCTTTTTCTTATTTTCTTTACTTCCTTTTCCCTTCTTTCTTTTTTCTTTCCTTCTTCCTTTCTTTTTCTTTCCTTTCTTATTTCTTTCTTTTCTTCTTATTTAAAAGAACAAATGCTAGTTTGATCAACTAATTGCTTCACCCAAAGTCACATACATAATAAATAGCAGATCAAGTTGCACCAGAAGAAAGTCTTTGTCTTCAAAGAATTGAGGGAGCCATTGCAAAGGATTTCCTGCTGCTTCCCTTTCTTTACCAAGGAAACCTGTAGGAACCTGGGCACCCAGGATTGGTGCTTTCTCATTCATACCATTTTACTGCCAACATGGTTCATGTCCTCTCAGAGGAATTATCTCCTTACCAACATGATTGCTTTTGTTTTTTAGTTTCTCCTTGGGATGTGAAGCATGGAAAAGACTTTCTTGCCAAAAGCAATAGAGTAGAAACTCATGAGTCATCTGATCTTATCTCAATACTGTTAATTGACTGGGCAGCACTGGCCAAAGTACCTCAGCAGCCTGTGTCTTCTCTTGCCCATTTGTGAAGCGGAAAGAGTAATGCCAGTTTAGTTCAAAAGACTTAGCAAAGAGAGGAGTGGAATTGTGTTTGTGGAGCAAGTGGTAAGTATAAAGTGTTATCTGAATGCTGACTAATAAGAATCTTGGCCAACTTCCTGGTCTGTGAAATAGGGTTAATGATACTCTGCCCCATCAAAGCTCCAGGGGGTTGTGAGCCTTAATGAATACTTATAGAGCAGCTGGAGATTGCCAAATAAGGGGTTCTGCAAAACTGTCTGCCAGTGCTATTATTAATGCTAACTTATTTTGAACAGGAAAGAAACCAACCTTTTCATCATCCACTTAGCAACAAATGAAGGACTCTGCCTAATTTATCCACAATGGAAAGTTGCTCTCTTCTAAAGACATCCTTAACCAGCTTCTCTTGATAGTTTTCAGCTATCAACTCCAAATGGAATTCAGGTTACTCCATTTGCTGCAGTTCTCCAGGAAGTAATGAGTGAAGGCTGGAAGATCACTTGTTAGCAATAGTGTAAAAGGGATTCCTGGTCAGGAATGATGGATTGAATTGAAAGTTCTCTGGACTCCCTTCTGGTTCTGTGATTCTGTGAGTGAATTCTGTGAACTATGAACTTGAACAACAGAAGTTCAAGTGTACTGAAGGTAAACTTCTCCCAAAAACTGAAAAAAGGATAATAGTTGGGAACCTGGGAGGGGGAAAGAAGTCCTTGCCCTCTGTGCCCCTGCCTAACCTTAACCAAATTACTTGGAAGCTTTGCTCTCAATTAGAGGCAGCTACATGCTACGCTGGGCTTGGCGGCAAAAAGACTTGAGTTCAAATTCTGGCTCAGGTTCTTACTAGTTGCATGACCCTGGACAAATTATCTATTCTCAAGCCTTAGTTCTCTCATTTGTTTAAAAAAATTTTTTTTAAAAAGATCACTTCCCCCATAGGATTGTTGTGAGAATGAAATGAATTGTCATTCAGTTATTTTCATAATGTTTGACTCTCCATGACCCCATTTGGGGTTTTCTTGTCGAAGATACTGACTGGAGTGGTTTGACATTTCCTTCTCCAGCTCATTTTGCAGATGAGGAAACTGAGGCAAATGTAGTGAAATGACTTGTACAGGGTCACACAGGAAGTGTTTGAGATCAAATCTGAACTCAGGAATTTCTGATTCTGGGTCTGGCATTCTATCTGTTGTGCCACATAGCTGTCCATCAGATGAATAATATATATAAAGTGCTTTACAACTTTAAGGTACTATGTTAAATACTAGCTATAATTATTATTTATTTCCTCAGTTTTAAAATAAGTTTTACTAGAAGATCTCAATATTCACATGGATTTGTTGTCTGATTGATTTAAGAGTTCCTTAAAATAATGTAGATCACACATCATCCATATCCTCTTACCCTCCCATGTAATAGGATCACTCATTCAGCATCAAGTCCAACTGTTGGGGCCAAACAGTAATTTATATATAAAACCAATTAAAAACAAAACAAAACATAAAACTACCCCCCAAAGTTTCACCTATCACAGTGCCAAAAAGTTAAGGGACAAACAAAATGCATCAATAAGCGTTAAATCAAGTCTACAACTTATTATGACAGACCCTTCCAGCATCTAATAAGTCTTTTCATTTGTTAGCTCAGAGTCTGATCAGTTGTAATGATCTTGAAGAATAGTCTCTAACAGAAAAACTGGTAGTCTAGTTAAGTGAATTATAGCAAGTCACTGAATTTGTCTGCCTTATTTTCCTACTTGTAAAATAGGATAATAATAGCACCTACCTCTGAATGGCTGTGGGGGCTAAATGAGGTAATATTTGTAAAGCATTTTGAAAACCTTAAAGTTCTATATAAATATTAGCTTTTATTTTACTCATAAGGAATTACTTTGGAGATTTTTCACTGATGGTGGATTTTGCTGATGGATGCATTTTTTGGTTTCCTTTTTCTTTTCACATCAAGGTTGTCTTCATAAAAATGACTTCTTTGTAGAAGTTTGCTTAAAGTTGCTTAAATATAGGAAGGTTAGCCTCCAGATCTGTTGCTCATGAAGTAATTGAGGCAGAGACAGAAATAACATAGAGAAAGAAAACCAGTCTTTTTATTTATAGGCAATCTTCTAATCGCATATAATCGGGTGACCAGAGCTTTAATTTAGAAGCTCTTCTATTATAGACTCTCTCCATCTTTAATGTGGGTCAGTGGGAGAAAAAATCATGACATCAGAAGGGATGTGGTTACTGAAAACTGTGGCAGAAACTGACCTGTTTTTCTGAGATTGCAGAGTCTCCATTTTATATGAAATTACAACCAAAAAAATGGCTTTTCATTGGGTTGTGTGCATGTGTGTATATTTAAGTGTGGGTGAGCATTTGTGTGCATGGGCATATATATCTGTAAATGATGAGTGTGTGAGAATATGTATGTATGTATGTGTGTATGGGAGTATGAAGAGATATAAGTATACATGCTAACTGCAGTTTCTCAGGAGCAGTGCTTCATACTGATGCTTTTTGAAAATTCAGTTTGCTGGCCATTCATCTCTTCTTGCTCCATTGTCATGTTGCCAGGAGCATCAGTTTTGCTAAAAACTGATGGGAGATAAGCATGCTAGGTAGCAGCTGCTGAGAAATGATAGCCATGTTTTAGGAAGGATTTTGACTCTCTGGAGTGGTTCAGAAAAGGGCAATTAGAACATAAAGGAGACTAGAGAACATACCCTTCAAATATCACCAGCATCAATAGCTTAACTTAACCTATTACACTATGACCCATAGAGATTTAATTGGGAGAAGCCTTGGGGAATAGGGATAGCTTGATTGTTAGTTTCAAGTATTTGAAGGTTTGTCATGTGGACCAGAGATTACATACTTGGTCCCAGAGAGCAGAAGTATAGTATTGGGGTGGGGACCGGAAGAAGAAGGAGGTAGGGAAGGTAGATTTATAGTATTATGGATAGAAAAAAACTTCTTACCCGAATTATACAAAAATGAAATGACCTACAGTGGGAGACAAGCTGAAACTAGCATTGGGACCAATGGACTTTGCCCAAGGATGTTGAGATGAGTAGGGAGTGCACTGACAGACTTCTTCCCTATAGGGTACCAACATCCAAGAAGGTTCAGTTTTTCCTCAGGGTGTTCACACTGCTGGGATAGGCAGAGGATCACCAGGGGAAAATATATTCTCTTCATCACAACTAAAAAAGTTCTCTTTCTATTATTTCCATCTCCTAGGCTGCTTTCTCTTACCATGACATTGGCATGAACACACTTAACTAAGGCAGCCTGTTCACCAGAGACCTACAACTCATAATAACCTGAACACTTGGGCACAGTGGCAGGTGTGATATATACCATCCCTGGGGTGGCCTGGGTTCTCTTCACCACACACACACACACACACACACACACACACACACACACACACACCTCCAGGTATAAGAATTCCCAGTTACAGCTCTACTGAGGAAACAATGGACTCCCCATTACTAATTCCCCACTAGACACCTTAAGGAGGAGAGAAGCCATTTGTTAGGGGTGTCATAGTGGGGTTGCTTATACAGGCACCGGAAAATCTTGGAAGTTTCTTCTGGCTCTGAGATTGGGAGGTTCCTATTGTGGAGAGATAATTATTGAAGGGCACCCATTTCTATAGTAATTTAAAGTCTACTCTGGAGACCACTGGGGTAGTATGATTATCTGCTCACTTTCCAATATAGTACAATGCACAATTAGTTGCCTGGTAAATAAATACTTTTTGATGATGAGGAGGAGGAAAAGCTTATGCCTGAGGGTTTATTTTGTGGATGAATTTCTAGCATTTTAATGCTTACTTAATGTCCATAAAGTATAAGGTACTAAACAGAGTGTAGAACACACTAGGGTTGACTCTCTCTGAGAAGTTCACAGATATTTTCTGCTATTAACATAATTGAATGGACAGTGTTCCTGGGACAATCCTCAGGTTTTTACAGATTGTGGTGGATGAGCAAGTATCCTAGGAAAAGTTCAAGGAAAATGCTGCTCTCAATCCAAGAGAGATCTTGAATGCAATAGACCAGTGATTGACAACCAATGGTAGCTTACCAAAAGTGACATGTAGGATGATTTTGATTGCCCTTGCCAGATCTATCACTTGTGTAAAGAAAAGACCAATGGTCATAAGGTGAGTAGTCCCAAGTTAGATTCCATCACTTTTCATTTTGAATAAACCAATTAATATCTCTGAACCTCAGTTTCCTCATGTGGTATCTGTACTACCAACTTCACAGAGTTATCGATTCTGTTGTCTTTGATGGGTCCTCAGTGGCAAGTGAAATAGGAACAAAGATGGGCCATGGTCAGATTGAATTTAAATGGAGCAGTCTAATAGAGGAGCAAATTCAATTAAGTTCAATAGATGATCCAATGGACAATGCAAAGATGGATGATAAGTATGGATATAGGCAAGGTGCAAAGTAATAACCAGTGATGACTTGCATGTGAAGAATGGCATAAAAGATATAGACATGTTTAACCAGAAAATGAATTGGGTCAGTCAAGTAATGAGAACATGAACAAGGCATGATGGGAGAACCTAAGTGCCACAAACGTATGCTTCGGATATTAAGAAGACCAAAGGAAGACTTGAAGGAAAATCCAAGATATTGGACAGATCGTTTTTGGATGATTTATTGAAAATAATCCATAAATTAGGGATATGTACTATATGTATAACATGTAGAAGGATTGTGATCTATACTGTGAAGGAATCATCTGAACTTATAAAATCAAAACTCCATTTAAATAACTAAATATTGCGAACAAATCTTTATGTCTATGTGGTACAATTAATCGACTCTAGTGACAGCTAGCTAGATAATGCAATGGATCAAGTGCTGGACCTGGAATCAGGAAGATCTGACTTCAAATGTGGCTTCTAATACTTACCAGCTGTTTGACTGTTCAATTCACTTGCCCTCTATTTCCTGAACTGTAAAATGTAGGTAATGATAATACCTCCTCCTTAAGGTTGTTGTGAGGATCAAATGAGGGAATATATGTAAAGCACTCTAAAACCTTAAAACTCCCAGTAAGTGATATTATTAGTTAAAGTGAAGATAGAATCCAAGCCCAATAATTTTACAGCTAAAGGAGGTGTGAGAGGAGAGTTAAGGGACAAAGTCCCTTAGAAGAAAAAAATAATGTCAGTAAGCAGATACCCTAAAGGGCCAGATGTCACATCTATGAAGAGGGGAAAGTGAGTAATATTTTCTAAGGAAAGGAAGCTCAGCTCACTCAGCACATTCTAATTATTGGGGATGGAGTCATCCTTCCTCTACTTGATAATTAGCTACTTTGGGATAACGAATTGAAAAAGAAATTAGAAGGTAAGTCTTCAGACAATGTTGGCCATGATCTAAGCTACCCAGACAGAGTTGGCCCCTGGGAAGGGGGTCATTAAAATTTTCTGCATTCTCTTTGAATGACTGGACATTCTGAAGAAGTCATTAATCATATTTCCAAAGGATGATAAGCTAGGAGGGATAGCAAAGAAATTCTATGATAGCACTAAGACCCAAAAAAAGACCTTGACAGGCTAGTTTGGGACAAATTGAGTAAGATAAAATTTAATGTGGATAAATGTCATTCAAAAAATCAACTACATGATTACACAAGGGACAACAGTGTGTGAGAGAGACATAAATCTGGGCTTTTTAGTGATCTGTAAATTCTGTATGAGCCAATAGAGTTCTTATTAGCCTAAAAAACTGAAGCAATCTAGTTTCATCCATAGAAGTTCAGGGATCAGGAACATCATTGTAATGATGATCCTGTAATTTCATAGATGGGACTGGTAATGGACTATATGCCTGGCTTTTGAAGTCCATCTAGCTAAATTCTGAGATGCTTATCACCAGATTAAAATGTAATTGGAAAATAACTAACAAAATAAATTACCATTAGTAGATAACATCTTAAAATTAAGTTAATATATGACTGACAGGAATCTTTATGTATAGATTACTGATTTATTTCTATTTGAGGATAATACCACTGGTCTTGGACATCTCCAAAGGGACTTCTGCAATCAATTGATCAGATTAGTAAAATAAATCCTAACCAATAACAAAGTGTTTGGTAGAATACTCTCAGCCAATAGCCAGATTCTCAAACCAATTAAACTTTCCAACTGACTTCCTCCAAAGTTGCTCTGTTCCCATGCCTATTATTGAATATCTGAATTCTGTTTGACCTTTTCTTCCTTTTGGAGACTGAAAGATTCCAAGTATCTTGCCTTGAAGATATTCAAGGCCTATTTCATTTCTCAGTGGCCAACATGAAAGACATTAAAATAAACATTGCTAATCCTATCTTATCAATTTTAGGACATGGTTATTATCAACAGTGTTTATTTTCCAAGCCCCTCATGTATTTTTAATTAAAGCTTTTTATTTTCAAAATATATACATAGATAACTTTTCAACTTTGTGTTCTAATTTTTTCCCTCAACCCCTTACCCTAGATGGCAAATAATCCAATATATGTTAAATATGTGCAGTTCTTCTATACGTATTTCCACAAATATGTTGCACAAGAAAAAATCAGATCAAAAAGGAAAAAAAAAGAGAAAGAAAACAAAATGCAAGCAAACAACAAGAAGAATGAAAATGCAATGTTATGGTCCACATACAATTCCCACTGGGTGCGGTGTGTCCTTTCTCATCACAAAGCCATTAGAACTGGCCTGAATCATCTCATTGTTGACAAAGCCATGATCATCAGAATTGATCATTGTATAATCATGTTGTTACTGTGTATGATGTTCTTCTGGTTCTGCTCACTTTATTCAGCATCAGTTCATGTAAGTCTCTCCAGGCCCCTCTGAAATTATCCTACTGATTTTTTATAGAACATTATTTCTTATAAATCATTTCTTATAGAGCAATAATATTCCATGACATTCATATACCAAAATTTATTCAGCCATTCTCCAACTGATGGGCATCCACTCAGTTTCCAGTTTGTAGCCACTACAAAAAGGGCTGTCACAAACATTCTTGCACATGTGCTTCCCTTTCTCTCCTTTATGATCTCTTTAGGATACAAGCCCAATAGAAACACTGCTGGATCAAAGGGTATGCACAGTTTTGTAACTTTTTGGGCATAGTTCTAAATTGCTCTCCAGAATAGTTGAATCAGTTCACAACTCCACCAACAATGTATTCATGTCCCAGTTTTCCCACATCTCCTCCAATATTTGTCATTATCTTTTTCTGTCATTTTAGCCAATCTGAGAGGTGTGCAGTGGTACTTCAGAGTTGTCTTAATTTGAACTTCTCTGATCAATAGTGATTTAGAGCACCTTTTCCTATGCATAGAAATGGTTTTAATTTTATCATCTGAAAATTGCCTTTTCATATCTGTTGACCCTTTATCAATTGGAAAATGGTTTGACTTCTTATAAATTTGACCATTCTCTATAAATTTTAGAAATGAGGCCTTTATCAGAACTGTTGAATATAAAATTTTTTTCCAGTTTATTGCTTCCCTTCTAATCTTGTCTGCATTGTTTTTTTTTTAAACTTTTTAACTTAATATAATCAAAATTATCCATTTGGCTTTCAATAATGTACTCAAGTTTTTCTTGGGCCACAAATTACTTCCTTCTCCACAGATCTGAGAGGTCAACTATCCTTTGTTTTTTTTTTTCTAATTTGCTTATAATATCACTCTTTATATCTAAATAATGAACCCATTTTGATCTTAACTTGCTATGGGCTGTTAAGTGTGGGTCAATGCCTAGTTTCTACCAAACTAATTTCCAATTTTCCCAGCAGTTTTTATCAAATAGTGAGTTCTTACCCCAAAAGCTGGAGTCTTTGGATTTGTCAAAGACTGGATTACTATAGCTGTAGTGTAGACTATTTTGTCCTGTGAACCTAACCTATTCCACTGATCAACTACTCTATTTCTTAACCAGTACCAAATAGTTTTGATGACCGCTGATTTATAATATAGTTTTAGTTCTGGTACAGCTAGACCACCTTCATTTGCATTTTTTTCATTAATTACCTTGAAATTCTTGACCTTTGTTCTTCCAAATAAATTTGATTATTATTTTTCTAGCTCTATGAAATAATTTCTTGGGAGTTTGATTGGTATGACATTGAATAAGTAGATTAATTTAATATTGTCATTTTTATTATATTAGCTTGGCCTACCCATGAGTACTTGTTATTTTTCCAAGAGATTAGATCTGACTTTATTTGTGTGGAAAGTATTTTGTAATTGTGT